>CAUYQG010230534.1:0-28621 GCA_963574415.1 Tarsius wallacei
AATATCAAATTCCTGCTTTTGATAATTCTATTTTTGTTATGTAAAATATGAGGGAAGCTGTGTGATGAATACACAGGAATGCTCTACTATTTTTACAGCTTCTTTGTGAGTCTAGAATTATTTCAAAAGTTTTTAAAAAAACAATGAGATATCATTACACACCTATTAAAGTGGCTTAAAAAACATATAAACAAAACACAAACGGATAATACCAAGTCCTGGCAAAGGTACAGAACAAATAGAACTCTCTTACATTGCTGGTGGGAATGTGTACTGATACAGCCACTTTGGAAAATAGGTAGTTTCTTGCAAAGTTAAACACTTGCTTACCATATAAACCAGCAGTTCCACTCCTTTCCAAGAGAAACAAAAATCTTTGTTCACATGAAAACCTGTCAGCTAAGACTTCTAACAGCTTTATTCATAACTGCCCAAACTGGAAAAAACTCAAATATACTTCAACTAGTGAATGGATAAACAAACTGGTGTGTCTACAAATAGAATACTACTCATCAATGACAAGGAACAGCACAACTATTTGGATGAATCTCAAATGCATTGTGTTGTGTAAAAGGAACCAAACTCAGAATATATACTGTGTGATTCCATTTAAATGGCATTCTGGAAAAGGCAAGAATAGAGGGTTAGGAAACAGATCGTGATTGCCAGGAGCTGGTGATGGGGGAGAAGATTGACAACAAAGGGCACGGGGAACGTTTGAGATGAATGAAATGTTCTGTATCTTGATTGTGATGATGATCACACAACTGTGTTTGTCAAAACTCATTGAACTGTGCATGAAAAATAATGGATTACTACATGTAAATTATACTTCAATAAATCTGACTGTAAATGAAAACACCAACAAAATGAATAATGATGTGTGTTGGCTTAAAAAAACTGAAGATTTCATTGTGTCTGCCACTTGTTGATGACTGTTGGATAAGGACTTACTGAGTCATTAGTTATGTAAGATACCTCATTGGAACCTAAAGATGCAGCTCCTTCTGTACGATGACCTTCAACTGGGCAGTGGAAATAACTACTGCTATAGAGGTGGTTGCTCTGATGATCTCTGTGAAAAAGAGCACTGCTGGGAGATTAATGCAAAAGTTGCTAACTGTAGCTTTAGCAGGTGTAGCCTTTAGTATTCAAACATGCATTCAAATCTTGCTCTGTTATCTCTCCTGGTTCCTTTGCCATTAAGAGAGTCATCACTAGAGCAGAGCTGAATTTTCAGATTGTTTTTAATCTCAACCATGACAACTATGCTGTGATTTCCTCTCCCCCCTCCTCACACACAAAATGGAGTATAAAATGTCCTATTGAGAAAAACAACATGCTTGATTTGATGGGAGAAGAGAGGGCTAATTTCAGGACTATCTAATTGTCTGTCTATCTATCTATCTATCTATCTATCTATCATGTATGTATGTATGTATCTATCTATCTACATATCTATCTATCTGTCTATCTATGAATGAGTCAGAATCTCACTCTGTCGTCCAGACTGGAGTGCAGTGGCATGATCACAGCCCACTGCAACCTTAACCTCCTGGGCTCAGGCCATCTTTCCACCTCAGTCTCCAGAGTAACTGGGACTATAGGTGTGTACCACCACACCTGGCTAATTTTTGTTTGTTTGTGTGTTTGTTTGTAGAGATGAGGTTGCACTAGGTTGTCTAGGCTGGGCTCTAACTCCTGGGCTCAAACAATCTTCCCATCTTGGCCTCTCACAATGCTGGGATTACAGGAATGAGCTACAGTGCCCATCTACCACTATCTAATTTAAACATAACGCACAAATATTTACAGCAGGAATTGTAGGATTCATACTGGAAATTTGAAGACCTGAAGTTTTTACACTGTGTCTCTTGATAGTCAACATCTTTTGTAAATCAGAGTCAAGATGTGATTTTGAAAGATTTATACTCTGAACTCTTGGCTATGATTGGTGGGGTTGAAGAATATAACTTCTGTCTTTATGGAATAGATATCTGGATAATACACATAAGATTACAACTTTCTTTTCCCACTAGGAGACTTCTTACTGATTTAAAACTGGGATTTACTAAATTGGTTTGGATTTAATGTGATCCAGTAGTCAGCTTAGTTGAGCAAACACAATCATTAACCACATGCCAGGCCTCTATGAGGTGTTGGGTTTACACAGGCAAAGGAAGCCCTGTTTTTATGGAGTTCACCATATAACAGGGTGGACTAAACCATGCATGGTCAGCATAAATTCAGCAATGGGGAGGGCTCTAAGGAAGAAGCCATTACCTAGGAGGTGACCCCTGAGTTGGGCCTTGGTGTGTAAGCAGGATTTTGTCAAGTGTGCAGGAGAGAAAGCTTGGGTTTTCAGGCACAGGAAGCTGAGTGTCATATGAAAACTGTTGTAGTTAGGGAACCATGACATAGAGGAAGGGTGAAGAATTTCTTTCCTCTTTCCCCCAGTTACATTCAAGTTAAAATAAGAGCAGTACATCTACAGTAAAGATTCAGACCATCTGGAAAGATTTACACTTATAAGTAGTTCACCTCTTTTTCTCCTCTGCATTAGTTCGTTACTGCTGCAACGAATTACCACAAAGTTAGTGGCATAAAACAACACAGATTTATTATCTTACACATCTGTGGGTCAGAAGCTCAACATGAGTCACAATGAGCTAAAATCCGTTTGCCACAGCCTTCAGGGAGAGTCTGTTTCCTTCTCTTTTTCAGCATCTAGAGGTGCCAGTATTCTTTGGCTCATGGCTCCTTTCTTGATCTTTCCGACCATTTTTCTGTAGTCAAATCCAGAAAGGTCCTCTGCTTTTAAGGGCCTGCGTTATTACACTGAGCCTACCCAGATAATCTAGAATTGTTTCCCTATCTCAGGATCCTTAATTTATCACATATGCAAAGTCTCTTTTGCCATGTAAGGAAATATATTCGCAGGTTCCAGGGTTAGGATGTGGATGTGGGGGTGATTATTTTGCCTATCCCGTCCTGGCACTCTTATTTCCCTTTTCTCTCTCCACTGATAAGCTGTTTAGACAACTGGCCTAGCATGTATATATATTTGAAAATGTTTTAAATCCACATTTGGTTTTGCTGTATAAACTTTTGTACCTTTATGTAGTTTCCTTTATATAGTTTTATTTTAGCACTCCTTGAACTACCACTTTTATTTTAAATGCCATTATAGTGTTGGAGGTGGTGGGTATTACTTCTTTCACTGAAGGTCACAAACGATGGTGGAGAGACCATCATTGGACATATATATCTTGTCCTTAGGGGTGATACACTAAATTACTGGAATAAGAGGCTATGTGGCTTGTTAATTTTGAAAGAAGTTGAGAAATTAATAAAAGGGAAAAGAAAAGGATGCTTGCTACTGAAGAAAGGAAGTTCTTTAAAAATATTGGAGAAGGGAACGGGTGTTGATTTGTGACATATTATGGCCACATGCTACACCAGAGAAATGGCTTCCTTTTTCTTTTTTTTTTAAGGGACTTTTTTTTTTTTTTCAGTTGGAGTCTTACTCTGTCGTCCAGATGGCTTCCTTTATCTTACTTGATATTTTACTGTCATGCCAAGAGAGATGTTGGCCTCAATTTATTGATGAGGAAAGTGAGCTGTAGAAGCTTGGGTCACTCACCCCAGGTTACAGCTCTAGGATTAGTCAAGATCAGATTGGATTTGTTTTCCACAACATCCTATGTGGCCTACTGCAGGGACATGGAGACCTTATAAAGTTAAGTCTCTGTGACTGGGGGTGGTGGTTCATGCCTATAATCCCAGCACTTTGGGTGACTGAGGCGGGAGGATTGCTTGACGCCAGGAGTTCAAGACTGGCCTGAGCAACATAGTAAAACCTCATTTCTACAAAAAATAAAAAAATTAGCTGGACATGGTGGCACTTGCTTTTAGTCTTAGCTATTTTGGAGACTGAGGCGGAAGGATCGCTTGAGCCCAGGAGGTTGAGACTGCAGTAAGCTGTGATCGTGCACTCCAACTGGGCAAAAGAGTGGGATCCTGACTCATAAAAAAAAAAAAAAAAAAAATTACCCGTACCTTAATATTCAAGTGTGGTGAACATATCAAAATGGTGAGTCTTTTAATACTCAGATTATTTTGCTCTCTAAATATTTGAAATGCTCTTATGTACTTTCTCATTTGATTTTTACTCAGGAAACAACTCACAGAATGAATGCTATAGTTTATTAGAGTGTCACATGTCACCCTTGGGGGACCCATGCACTGCCACTGAGTGGTCGAGGATCTGACTGAGTGGCAGGGGCCAGTGGGAACAGGGGTGGGTGCATCTTCGAGTTAGCCCTCCTGTGACTGTTGTAGGGGATTAAGAGGGCTTTATCCTGACTCCTACTGAGCTCAGGCTTCCTGTAACCAGGGGAGTCACTGGTTTGGAGCCCTTAGTCAGAATAGAAGTTCTCTAGGCAGTGCCACTGCAAGGTATTAGGGTCTTGGGGTTCGAAGCCCCTGAGGACAGCATGAGGCTATTGGCACTCAGTAAGTGCTTGTAATTCCTGGTCTAGTCTGGTCTGGCAGGCTGGCAGTGCTGGTGAGTGGCATTATTATACCAGGTTGTTGGCTGTTAGCTGGCTAGTTTGGGGAAGGGGAGAGGTGATTGGATTCTGCAGTAAATTCAGTTGGATGCAAATGAAAGGATTTGCCATGGGGACTATAAAAATCAGGGTGCGGGAGTCAACCCAATGGCTACTGCTTTATTCCACTCACTGTGCTCTAGTACAGAGTGTGATCGTGTGTGTGAAATTGTGTTCATTGCCGTTCCAGAGTGTTTGATAAAGGAGTGTCAGAGCCCTGCATTTTAAGCCTGTTTAACTCGGCTCGGACTGGCCTGGGCCCAGGACCTCAGTGTTCTGGGCTTCTGTCACTCTGAAGAGCTGCATGGGAGCTCAGGGACAAGGGGCTCGTTGTGTGAGTTCAGACCAGTGGCAGCTGCAAGAGGAGTGATAAAGTCCTTCTGTTTTGCTTTCACCCAACTCTAAGCAGTATTTTAGGATTTTTGTACCGTTGCAGTGTTCTGTAGGAAATCTTGGCATGGGTCATTTATTCTGAGGATTTTAGGGACATTCTGTGAGGAGGGGTTTGACCTGTCTGAAGGATGACCTGACAGGGATTGAGCTATTGGCCAGACCTAGCTACCAATGGACTGTGTGGACTAGTGCCAGTCACTTCTCCTCTCTGGGCCCACAAGCTGGGGGAGCTTGGACTAGAGCAGCTGAGTGGTTTGCACTCAGTACTGGCACTTTGGGTACTAGAACACTGGGTCCTAATGAGCATGCTTTGTGGGGAGTTTGAAGCCCAGTGGAGCTGCTTACTCCCTTGGATCATGGTGGGTTGCAGAGTCAGTTCAGTTAAATGAAGTAACATATATGAGGGCCTTGGCAGGGTACCTGGCACCTGGCCAGGGTGCAGCTATGTTGGCCACTATTAACACTTACATTGCATGAGTTTAGCAGTGCTGTCCTTTTACTTCCTGTCACAGAGTAAGTGGCTTCCATTAGCTTTAATTAAAAAAAAAAAAAAATTCTAGCCAGGTGTAGTGGCTCAAGCCTGTAATTCCAGCACTTTTGGAGGCCGAGGTGAGGGGATTGCCTGAGCTCATGGGTTCGAGACCAACATGGGCAACTTGGTGAGACCTCATCTATACAATAAATAAAAAAAACTAGCTGGGCATGGTAGCGTGCTACTTGGAAGGCTGAGGCAGAAGGAGTGCCTGAGCCCAGCAGGCCGACACTGGGGTGGCTGTGAGCGTGCCACTGCATTCCAGCCTGGGTGACAGAGTGAGACTCCAACTCAGAAAAAAAAAAAAAATGATTCTAATGATTGTTGACAAGCAGTATGTCAGTTTAATTTGCTCCTGGAGGAGAGTCTGTGGCTGACCTGTGTGATCTCAGGAGTGGGCTACTCTGCTTTGTCGGCTTCCTTTTTAGCACAGAATTCTGTGACATGAGATGAAACTGAATGCGAACGTGGTCGGAATGGCTCACTTTAGGACTTCGTTATTTCAGGATGGCTTTTTCGTAGCACCGAACTTTTTTCTTTTAAATTAGGGAGGAAATCTGTGTGGCATAGATGATGCAGTGGAAAAATGCAACTGTGTGTGTTCCTTGAGAGAGAACACGGAAGTGTGAGAAGAAAGGCTTAGTTCCTTCCTCAATATTTATTGAACTCTGCTGTTTTTCAGTTACTGGAAATTCGAAAATGAGTACATTTGATGTGGTACCTACCTCATGCAGATTAGTTTATTGGGTCAGGGCAGACATTACATCGTGGGAATAGTGATTTAATTATAGCTGTGATCAGTACTGGGAGAAGTGCAGTGTGTAATAAGCTTGTAATGTAGGATCTGTATGTGATGGGGGGATCAAAACAGTCACCCTGGGGAAATGACTTTTAGTGTGAGGTCTGAAGGATGAGAGGGACACAGGGAAGGCAGCTTTCCAGGCCAAAGAATGGGGCGATGGGAGGGAGACGAAGGATCCCAGCTCAGTTTCGGTCTTCAGCAACTGGGAGAAGGGTGGTACCATCTATGCAGGTAGGAAATGTTGGAGAATTGTGATTGGGGTAGGGGTGGGGTGAGCCAGGCACCCTCCTTCCTCTTGGGGAGATGCTCTCCCCCAGTTGTTGTGTGGCTTGCTCCCCATTTCCCTCAGGCCTCTGCTCAGGTTGTCCCTCTCCGCTCTCTTTACTCTGCACCTGTTGTTTGTAAGTTCCTTGAGTGTGGAGATTTCGATTTTACTCCCTGCTATACCGGTAGCATCTAGAACAGTGCCTGACATATAGGCAGCCCTCAATAAATGCTTGTTGAATGAACTATAAGTTTGTCTTTGGTTATGGTGTTTGTGTCCTTTTCAAACTGGAGTGACTTTTACAACTAACCTGAGACTGGAGTAGGGATGGATGTAGGAGTGCTGTTCATTTGACATATCAAGCCCTTTTTTGGGGCAGGGAGAGTAGCAAAGATTGATCTTCTTCTTTTTAAAGTCGGTGTTAAACATGATAGAAGACAACAGCTAGGAAAATGAATATTCTTTTTTTGTTGCTGTTGTTCTTTATAAATTGGCACAAAAATCCAGCCCTCCATCTGAAATTGACTAGATTTTGGGGCTAAGTTATAGCCCATTGTAATTCCTCTAAACCAGTTATTTTTATGGGAGGAACCGTTGACTTTCTTCTCACACTTCCGTATTCTCTCTCAAGGAACACACACAGTTGCATTTTTCCACTGCATCATCTTTTTATTTCTGGGGAAGAGTTTAGAGGCTAGGGTCCAAACTTAATCAAAAGAGAAATTTGAGGGCAGCATTCAATAAAAACAATTTTTTAGAGATATCTTTGAATCTCTGGGTTTCTGTATAGCCAATAATTTGAAAGGACTTATGTTTTTCTAAATCTTTTTGACTTTTGGGAATAAATTAACTGCTATTACTTTTTAGAAAATGAACAGGATTTATGTTTATGCGGGAGGTTTATATATAATGATTTCAAATACAGCTGTGGAAGTTGGACATCTATTTGAATCCTCTTTCTGTCACTTAATGGTTGTGCGAGCTTGTACAAGTTACTAACCTCTTTCTTTCAAATGAATATTATCACCATTGTGTTATTTGGGGGATTAAGACAAGACAAAATATTCATTATTGCTACCATTTATAAGCTAGCATAATTGTTGTTGCTATTACTAAATGAGATTTAAAGCTAGAACTGTCTTAAAGAGAACTAAGTGTTATAAAGTATAATTGGTTCAATTCAGTGTTTCTCAAGCTTACCAGAGCTTAAGAATCTCCTTGGGGTGCTTGTTAAAAATATACATTCTCAGGCACCACCCAGGCTTACTGAATTAAGTCTCCAGGGGAGGGGCCTGGGAACCTTGCTGGGTGGGTAGGGCGATGGCACACCCTTGGTTTTGTGAGCCTGTCCTGGTTTCACATACTCTGCATGATGAATTCAAGGTGTGTGTTCATACCTGTCAGATTGTGTCCCAATTTTTAGACAGAAAATATGGTCACTGTTTATGAAGGCCATCTTATTCAGAATCTCCTTTCTTATCAAAGCAGGTAGAATATCCCTCTGGGTTCCCAGGAACACGAGAGAGTGTGTAGTATCAGTCAGCGTAAGTGACTCTGCTGCCCTGGCCTTCTTTTTTTTATTTACAAAATGTCTATGATCTTGGTCCCCTGCTCTGTTAAATGCAGGCAGCGACATGGTCAACATATGTTGACAGCCCCCTGTCCTAACCAGTCTCTGAGGCCTCAGTCACTTCAGGCTGTCAGAGTGACAGTGACTGTGGAGGTCATGTCTGCACAGGGCTGCGACCCCTAGCCTTTGTTGTCCAAGGCCAAGCCCACAGAGCTGCTGTTCCCTCCTCCTGAGGCGGGGAACCAGGAAGGAACGTCTCATCCCACTGCACTTAGGACAGCATGTTCTTAATCATCTCTTCTGGAAAAACAGCGTTTTGTTGTTTTCACACAAGCCTGCATCAATTTCCCTCTCTGACCCAGGTAGTAACGAATCATTTCCCCATCAGTAACAAAGGAAGAGGGGCATCTAAAATTTTACTCCCAAGACTAAGCTTTCTGTAGACGTTGCAAATGAAGCTCATATCTTCTTTGGAATGAGTACAGGATTCTCATGTTCAGGTAAGGTGGTTCTCCCTGTGCCAGGCAGGGCTGGGGTTGATTGTTCTCTCATGTGATTCTACGAAGATTTAAAGAGTTCTCTGGCAGCCATTTTGTGTATTGGTCATGGTTTCATGTTGATATACTTCAGTACATTTCAGGTTGGGCTTAACTGTATCTTTCTTTCTGTTTGCTTGACCATGGGAAAAATTGGATCTGTGTTGACAATCTTAGTTGGGTGATAAGTTCATTTTCAGACCTGTGACAATTCAATCTACTTTAGGGACTGTTTTTAAAGTTGAAAAGTTGATGGGCATTTATAAAGTTGCACATTTTTACTTACTTTAGAAAAGTCTGTGAGATTTTGAGGGCATCCACATAAATACATTTGAAGTTAAGGATCTGGGGACCGAAAGGAAGGTATTTCTTCTTTTCCCAATATTCTCCTATGACAAAATTTTGCATATGAACACTTTTAAAGAGTGAAATCCCAAAATTTTGGTGAATTTAAGAACAGTGGGCAGATGTTTGTTGCCCTGTGGGCATGCACAAACTACTAAACTTTCAGATAGAAAAAGGGAAGGGTTGGGTCAGTGTGCTGGGAAGTTTGTTTTCTTCTCTCCTGTGGATTCCCCTCTTTTACCTCTCTCAGGACCTAAGGCCTGCGGCTTTCTTTACTGAGTGTTGTTGTTGTTTTCTTCTTCCTCATTTGTAAATCACCTTTGTGTGGCAAGAGGCTGGAGGTGGAATTTCAAGAGTCACCTTTTTACAGGCAGTAAAGATGATTACCCAGCTAAGCAGTTTTCATCAGTCATAGCTACAGATTGATATCTTGTCCAGTGAGAGGCCTATTGGGGAGGAAGGAGTTCATGGCAGAACAGGCAGTGCCAGGGCCTGGGCACTCAGACCCTGCTGAGGGTGAGGAGGCGAGGCCCGTGACAGACATTTCTAAATGACAAATAAAAACACAACCTTTGTCCACAAAGCAAGACCTCTACTCAAAGAAACAAATGAAAAACTCCAGCTTCCCCCTTCCTTTAACAAAAGTGTGTGTATACACATACACAGTATATGACAAAGAGAGACAGTAAAGCAAGATATGTACTTTTATTAAATACCCATACTTAAAATTGTGATTGTTTATGTAATTGTGTCTCATTATCTAAAAAGTTAATCCTAAAATTTTCTTCCTCAGGGTTTTAATGATAGCCACATATATTAACAACTTACCACATTTTCTAACCTCTTTGGAAGTAGGTCTCTGATCACACAGTCTTTGGAAACTCCTGTGGCATCAAAGATAGGACAGAACACCTTATAAGGACTTAGAGACAACTTGTTGAATTAAAGTGTGACTCAGTAGATTTATGTAGGTGGAATTCTTCACTGCTTGCCTGTGGGTGTTCACATTTTGTCCATATTCATGATGTTTATTTACAAGCTGTTTTAGCTCAAGAATTGCCTGCTAATTTTTTTTTCTGTGTGTGAGTCATATAGAATTAGCTCTGCAAATTAATTTCCTTAATGAGCTTAGAGAAGGGGGAAAAAAAAATCAAACATGTTTTACCAAGTGCTCTATCTAATTAAAAAATGTTAACAAATTATTTTTACATATAATAGAAAGTTTTGTATAAAACTTAGAACATAATGTAAATAGCTACCTTTTTAATTTTCAGATAATTGGGATCCCTTTCCATTTGCTGTTAGAATGATAGTTTGTGGACTCATTCTCCCTCTCTATTCCTCAGCATTGAATGACTTCCCTGGGCAGGTGCTGGGACTGGACCAGGGAGAAAAGTTACTCGAAGTGGGATGAAGGCTATGACTGAGGGGGCCACAGCAGGCACATTTAGGGGAAGTATAGGTGTTATTGCCAGATAATAAATTGGAAGAGAGGATGACAAGAGATGTGTATGGAAGAGCCCAGAGTATTTCATGAAAATCCTTGATATCTGCAGAGGAGTTTAGACTACTCTTTGAGTTTCAAGCACTAAGTGACAAGATAACAGTTTCAGCTTTGGGGCAATCTCTTCTGCTTTGTTTTGGATAGTGCATGAAAGACCATCACAGCCGTTGCAGATGAAATTTCTCCTCCTCAGCCCACCCTATTGACATTTATCCCTGCTTCATTTTCTTGGAAGCTCTTGTCACCAGAGCACATAGTATATGCTTTATTTATTTTCGTGCTCATTGTCTGCCTTTCCTGACTAGAATGTAAACTTGCCCAGGACAGGTTTTTTGTCCTTTTTCCCTGCAGTATCTTCTGTGCCACCATAATACTTGGCAAGTAACAGGTACTTGGCCGTTCAACTGAACAAATGTTGCTAACATAACAAGTGAGTGGGTCAGTTTCTGAAATCAAATTGTGTCATTGTTCTCCCCACAAATGTAATAACCAATTATAAAAGGAGAAAAATACTAACAATTTAGTGGGGAAACTAGATAACATCCTAAATAAGGGATCAAAATTAACATCACCCATTAGGGACAGCGGGCATCGTGTGTGTCTCTGGATGTGATGCTCTTATGATGTGGCTGAGCCAGGAATGCTGCATCTGAATCTGATTGTGAGGAAACACACTGGATGTAAGTAATATCCACATTGGAGGATATTCTCTAAAATACCTGGCATGTATTCTTCAAAAATATTAATTGCATAAAAGACAAAAACCGAAGAGCTGTTTCAGTTAAAAGGAGACTGAAGAGACAGGACAGCTGAGAATACTGTTTATGTGCATGTGCTGGGAAAAGAAAACTTATAAGGGACATTGAAACAGTCGATGAGATTAGAATATGCAAAGGAAGGGAACAGAGGGCAAATGAGAGCGCTTGTATCTAATTTAACTTCTCGAATAAATTGTCAGGATTCACAAGCCAGTGTCATCCGGTGTCTGGAGTTGTGCCTCAGGACACAGGGCCACAGCTGGAAGATCTATAAGGGCAAGAATTCTGAAGTGGGATTCAAGAGACCTGGCTTCTATTTTAGGCTATGCCACCAGAGGTTGTGGCTTCAAGATTCAGAGTCTCTATGGCTGTTATATAACTTCAAATCTGAACAGCAGACCTGGCCTGAATGATGTCAATACTAGGCAGAGCAATATCGTAGGATTTACTCAGGCTGCCGCTTGGAGGTGGGATTCAGATTTCCAAGAAAACAATATGTGGAAAAAGTAGAGACAGTTACTGACAAGGTACCTTGTTGTTGGTACTGACATTCTTACTTGTTGGTTTCTTCTTGGTGGTCAAATTACAGTGAAATCTTAGAGGGGCAAGGGGAAAGAGAGAAATGCCAAGTACTTAAGACATACAGCTTTGGGGAGAATGATGAACTTTCTTATTTTAGAGTGCTAAAGCAGATTTGAGGAGTTTATTTTATACGACATGTTTTGTCATATTCAGCCCAGTTCCTTCTGGCTGGCCCCTAGTAATCACTGAGATTCAGTGATGATAGATACTCAAGATGTGACCCCGAGCCTTCCTAGAATTGGTTAAAGAGTTCATTGAAAAATCAGCTGAGATCTCTTATTAAACCTTGAACCACCAAAAAAAGATTTGAGATTACATACCTATATACTTTGATTACTGAAATCGAAGTAATTTTGAAGTATTTTAACGGAGCAATGATTGAAGCAGAAAGAGTGTCCTGAACTAATAATCCTAGTAAACTAATACCATTATTAGGACATCTTGATGTTTTGAACCACTTCTTTGGGTGAGTGGAACAAAAACATCAGTATGGGCTTATATTAGCCAGGAAGGAAAGATGAAAACTGTTTAGAAACCTGAAGTCTGTAACATAATTAAGATTTTGGAGTGTTATTTTACATGAATATTTCTCAGTAGATTATATCAATAAAATAATATGTCAGAATTTTAAGGAGTAATTTAAAATGTATTCTAATATTAATGGAACCTAAATCAGAAACTTATGTGAAAATTAAAAGTGTTAATGTAAAGTACTTAGAAAAATGCCTTGTGCATGCACACATGTAGAGTCTTGAAGTGTTTGGGTGATAAATTAGCGCCCTATGGATTTAACTTTTACTTTAAAATCTATTTTTATGCATACTTCTTCTTTCACAATCATTTCAGGTTCCCCAGTATTCTATATTATACTGTAAATTATTAGTAAATTTATAGAAATTTGCTAGGTTATTGGGTTAAATGATTTCAGAGACTTTCCCACAGATTTTGTGAATTTAAATGAGAAGCCAGGTAAAGGTTCCAAGTGAAAGCTACCCAGACAGTTCCTGACAGATCAAGCTTGCATTTTTTTTTTTTTATTAGAGTTATGTGAATTTGGTCTAAGCCATATGTTTAAAAGATAGCCATTTGGCATTTACTTTTAAGGTAACTAACCAAGAGAAGAAGGAAAAATAATCTCATCCCTTGTTTTTGTTGTAAGAAGATTAAGTACAATTTAAAATATGTGGCAAGTTCTTGGTATCACCTTTTCAAACTGTCAAAGTTGTAATTCTGTGCTGTGCTACCCCTGTTCAGTGTCTTGCCTTAGTATATCCTGCTTACTCTGGAAAAGAATATTTATGTTTATATATTTATATATAAGAAAATACTCTCTTGGTTTTAATGACAACCGTGAGGTTTGGGGAGTTTATGTATAAATTATGTACAAATATATGTATAAATATATATATATTTCAATGCTAAATATGAGGCCTTTCTGTGACCTAGCTTTTAGTGGTATTCCAGTAATAATGAAGCCTTTCTCTTCCTTTTCGTCATCTGTCTTTCTTTTAGTGCTTATTAGATGCCGGGCGCCATGCTTAGGGCCTTATACAATTTTGTAACTTAATTCTCCCAAGAACTTTAAGAAATGGGTATTCCTAGCTTCATTTCACAAATGAGGAAACTGAGGTTTAGGGAAGGTACTTTATCTGCCTCAGAAATGGCTATTTCATATTTGAATACAGAATGGGTTGTGTCCAAAGCTTTTCTTTTCTTTTTTTTAATCTCAGCTGCTTTATTAAAATTGTCTCTCGGAAAGTGAATATTCAGCATACTCATGAAATTCAGGCTTTCTGACATTCTTAGCCAACTGCATAGATAGAGAAAAATTTTAATTCAATTAGCCAGTTTTAAAATACACAAATAGGCTGGGCATAGTGGCTCATGCCTGTAATCCCAGCACTTTGGGAGGCCGAGGCAGGAGGATTGCTTGAGCCCAGGAATTCAGTACCAGCCTGGGCAACATAGTGTGATCTCATCTTTGTAATAAGTCAAAAAATTAGCTGGGTGTGGTGGCACGCACCTATATTCCCAATATTGGGGAGATTGAGGCGGAAGGATCACCTGAGCGCAGAGGTCAAGGCTATAGTAAGCTGTGATCATGCCACTGCATTCCAGTCTGGGCAACAGAGTGAGACCCCAACTAAAAATAAAATAGCCATTAGGATGACTATGCTAAAAAAAAAAAAGAAAAAACCAAACAAACCTGAAAATAGCAAATGTTGGAGAGGATTTGGAGAAATTGGAATGTGGGATGTGGGAATGTACAATGGCACAGTTGCTGTGGAAAACAGTATGGAGGTTCCTCAAAAAATTAGAAATAGAATTACCATATAATCCAGCAATTCTACTTCTGGGGATATACCAAAAGAATTGAAAGCAGGCTGGGTGTGGTGGCTCACGCCTATAATCCTAGCACTTTGGGAAACTGAGGTGAGAGGATTGCCTGAGCCCATGGGTTTGAGACCAGCCTGGGCAACTTGGTGAGACCTCATCTCTGCAGTAAATCAAAACAATTAGCTGGGCATGATGGCGCATGCCTGCATTTCTAGCTACTTGGAAGGCTGAGGCGAAAGGATTGCCTGAACCTAGCAGGTTGAGGCTGTGGTGCTGTGAGCATGCCACTGCACTCCAGCCTGGGTGGCAGAGTGAGACTCCAACTCAAAAAAAAAAAAAAGTGTTGAAAGTAGGGTCTTTTTTGGTTCAATGGTAGGAAAAAAGCAGGGTCTTGAAGAGATGCTTGCATACCCCGGTTCATAGCAACCTAAATATTCGCCAGTGGATAAATGGATAAATACAGTAGGATGTGTGCATATCATAGAGTATTATTCAGACTTCAGAAGGAAGGGAGTTCTGACACTTGCTCTAGCATAGATGAACTTGAGGACGTCATGCTCACTGAAATAAGCCAGTCACAAAAGGACAAATACCATATGGCTCCACTTCTGTTAAGTATTTAGATTATTCCTTCATAGAGTCAAAAAGTAGAAGTGGTTTCCAGGTGCTGGGAGTAGGGGAAAGGGAAGTTATCGTTTAATGGGTATAGCATTTCTCTTTGGGATACTGAAAAAGTTCTGAAGATGGATGGTGGTGATGGTTACACAACAGCATGAATGCGCTTACCACCACAGAGCTGTATACTTCAAAATGGCTAAGATGATAAATTGCATGTTATGTGCATTTTACCACAGTTAAAAATAATTTTAAAAAGAAAAAAAGATTGAAGTGATTGGCTGTGAGTTACTCTTCCCTCTGAAGGATAAAAGGGATTTTATTCAGTCACATATTTTGCACATAAAATTATTCCAACCCATCCAAACAGCATTGTTGAAAAAGCAAGGGCAGTTGGTCAGTTATTAAGACCTTGAGTTTTATTCCTCTAACAACTTGCTTGAAGTCTGCATTCTCTTCAATTTGGCCCATTCAAAATGAGTGGACTTTTCTTAGAAACTGAATTCCCTGGATGGTGATATCAGCATACTTTCACTCTGAGTGTTTTTAGCAGCAGATTTCTGAGTCTGAGAGGAAAAGCAAAATACAGAATTAACTTGAGGCTCACATTCCAATAGGTAAACGGATATTTCCAAAGTGAAACCTGTAGCTAAAAGTCATGCATTTCAGTTAAACACAGTGTTAGATGGCAGGTGGCTGAATTATCTGGCCTGAACTGGTCAATGGAAGGATCTGGAATTTAATACCTCCTGGCTTATCTTACAGAATCTCACTTGTTCCAGTCAACTCCAAGTGGGAAAGTTTAATATGCTAGAACAGTGAAGCTCGGTTGTCATATCTTGCAGCTTTAACACTGTGGGTTGTGGGTTGTTTGGATGGTAATACTTGAAAAGATGGGCCCTGACATTTCTTGGTAGTTGACAGCTATTTGAGTTGTCACCATGCAAGGTACTAGTGGTGTAGTGGTGGATGGAGCTTACACTCTCCAGTGTAAGGAGGGTCCTTACAGACAACTTCCTATTTGTGCGTGTGAAAAGTTCAATAAAGGAGCATTGAGAGCTTCTGGCAGGGGCAGCCCTATTCTGGTGGGAAGAGGTGTGGGTGGAACCAGAGTTCTCCTAGTCAATGATGGCTCAGATGAGACTCAGAGAGGCTTGCACTGAAGATTCTGAACTTCTTTCTAATGATAGTGGCGAGCTGTTGGTACTTCCAGTGGGGAGAGAAGGGTGGAAGTAACCAGGGTGATTTCACCTTAGCCCCCTTTAAGGTCACTTTTACTAATGAGTGGAAGCTAGAGTGGAATTAGGGAGACCAGATAGGTCTCTGCTGCAAGTTCATGCCTAATGATGATGGAGGGCTACTTACGTGCCCAAAGCTTATCCTCACTGCCGCTCAGTGAGCTATTGGTGGGTGGTATTATTGGCACTATTTTGCAGATGAAGACATCTAGAGTCAGAGGGGCTAAGCAGTTTGCCTAAGACCACACAGCTTATATGGAGTGTCTCTGGGATAGTAGCCAGGCCAAGGTGCTGGTAAGGTAGGAGCTGTTTTTATTCTCCCAAAGCCTTGTGATTACTAAGTGTAGTGTAGGAAGGCCTAGGGGTTAATTGTCTTTAAACTGAGATCTGGGAGCCATGGGACAGCTTCGTTCCTTCTTAGAATACATGGCATCTGCTGTCCATTGTCAACTGGGCTAGGCTGAGTTTTGCTGAAGGATGAACCTATTGTGAGCATTTACTAGTGCTTTGTGCCTTGGTGCATTTCTGGGTGGTGATTGGTGGTGGCGTTGGGGGGGAGTGTGATGGGAGCTGTGGCATAGTTCACAGTGTGACTCTGTTAAGTAAGTAAGCCATTCGTTGATGTTTATTGATGTGAGCAGGTTCTTACTGGCCCCTAGGCATTTGGCTGGAGGATAAAGAACAGCCTTCAATCAGCAGAATGTTTTTTGTGATGTTTACTTTATGCAAGACAGTACGCTTGGCATACTACCTGCTTGAAAATAAAGGCCGCAAGACATTTAGAGATGTGAAAGAATTATTTATACCAGAATACAAAAACAGACTTTTCAAATGTTTATAGGCCTGTTTCCTGCCCCTCACTGTACAAGGTGTTTGCCACATCTACCCAAATTGAGGAAAGGTGGTTGACAGTTTTGCAGAGAAGCAAGGAACTGTAATACCTACCTGTGGTGGTCGTGCTTATAATTTCATACACTGGATTCAGTATTAACAGGAAGCCGACAGGCAGAAAGCACCTGCTTTTTTTCTTTTTTTCTTGAGTCAGGGTCTTACTCTGTCGCCCAGGCTGGAGTAGAGTCTAGTCACTGCTCATTGCAGCCTCAATCTCCTGGGCTCAGGTGATCCTCCCTCCTCAGCCTCTTGATTAGCTGGGACTACAGGCACACGCCACCATGCTTGGCTAATTTTTGGTGTTTTTTTTGTAGAATTTTATAGATTAAAATTTTTTTTTTTTTTCTATGTTGTCATGAACTCCTGGGCTCAAGAGATCCTCCCACCTTGGCCTCCCAAAGTTCTGGGATTACAGGTGTGAGCCACCGCATTTGGTCTGCTTTTTTAAAAAAAGAAAAAAAAATTTTTAAACTTTTTTTTTAAATTAAAAAATTAAATACATGCACACAGCTTTAAAAAGTTTCCTAAGCAAGGCTGTAGAAGACTATAAGAAGTCTAAAGCCTTCCTTCATCATCCCATTTCTTCCTTGCTTTCTCCAGAGATGGTCTCAATTTTCTTATGTATTCTACCCTGGATGTTCTATGCAGATACAAACATGTTCTGTGTGTAATGGCACACTATTCCAAACTTTAGTCTTTTTATTTTATAATTTTTCTCAGAGATGACTCCATATCAGCTCATAGAATAGATCCCATTCATTTTAATAGCTGCACAATTTGAAATGACCAGAATTTATTTAACTAGCTCTTATTTAGAACTTACAGCTTTCATAAACAATGTTGAAAAGTACATCCTTAAAATTGTTATTTTATACACGCCTCAGTATATCTTTAGAATAAGCTTCTATGTCAAAGTATATGTACATTTAAATCTTGGAGGGCTTGCTGTTGGCCTTTGTAAAGCTAGATTTTCAACATCTATAGTGTGAATGATCAGTCATCTTATAGCATTTAGCTTGATGAACATGGTTTCCATCCTGCTTGCATTTGTGGAAAAATGCTGATTAAACACATCACATTCTGTTTAAACATTTTCTCCTAAAATTTGTATATTTCAGCCACATTTTATTTCAGGCGGGCACAATTTAATCATTAATTAAGACTCCCGGCATCGACAGATACAACATAATCTTGATTCTGACCTCTCAGCACCCCATTAAAATTTAAGAACTGCAGGCTAACCATGATGTGCACAGGGGCCATTCACTTTGCTGGCTGAGGAACTTTGTGATACTCGAATATGAGGAGTGTGCTGAGTGTCTGTTAGTGGAAAGTTTTAAGTTCTGATGGTGATCTGCAACTCACTGTAACTAAAGAACTATGTTGCTCTGTTTTTCTTTTTTTTTTTTTTTCTGAGTTGGAGTCTCACTTTGTCACCCAGACTGGAGTGCAGTGGTACACTCACGGGCACCCCAGCGTCAACTTGCTGGGCTCCACTGATCCTTCTGCCTCAGCCTTCCAAGGAGCTGGAACTACAGGCGTGTGCTACCACGCCCGGCTAATTTTTTTGATTTTTATTGTAGAGACAAAGTCTCGCCAAGTTGCCCGGACTAGTCTCGAACCCGCGGGCTGAGGCAATCTACTCGCCTTGGCCTCCCAAAGTGCTGGGATTACAGGCTGAGCCACCGAGCCTGGCCTAGCTCTGTTTTTCACCTGTACTTGTGTGTTACCAGTCCATGAGACATTTTTCTTCCAGTTTCATGCATGTTGACCAGCCTGGCAGAGGGGCCTTAAACTTCTTACTCACTTTAGTGGATTTCTGCAAATATTGTTTGTCAGTATTCACCATCTTTCCAAATTTTAATCTTAGTGGGAGGGCATTAAGGTGTTTAAAGAAACTGGTACTGGGTTTTGTTGTTGTAGTTGGCTTACATGTTTCAGCATTTAACTTGGTGTTTGGATCCTGGGCTTTGCCATGTAATCTTCTAGACTGTGAACTGTCTTGTGAAACACACCTGGAGCTCTCTGTATATACTGTGCCTCAGTAGTTAATGCTGTTATTATGTCTTTTTCTGTTTTAAATGCCAGCTTGCAGATTTGTTTTGAAAGACAGTTTGCTAAAATGCCAACTAATATCATTAATGAGTAAGCCCTATTGCTTTTTACTAATTGTTCTTGGCAAGGATGGTCTGAACTGGGTATAGTTACTGCATTTTTGAAAGTATGTATGTAGGTTCTGTAACAGGGTCTTGAGAGGCCATGGAGTGGGAGCATCCACTGAGCACCTGTAATAATTAGGCCTGCACTAATATTAATAATAGCTAATATATATTGTGTCATGACTCATCAAATTCCTGCAACTTTTTTTGCCACAGTTTTATGGATGAGGAAATTGGAGAGGCTAGGCCCACAGTTAGTAAGTGACAGATCAAGGATTTGCTGTAAGATTGCACCATTTTGTTATACATTAGTCTCCACAAGAGCTTTTCGAAGTCAATGATATTATTTCCATTTTACATTTGAGGACTTTGAGGCTTAGAATTAAGCGACTTAATTGTAGGTCACTAAAAGTCACAGAGCTAATGAGAAACCATGTGGTTTGAAATTTCGATTCCTTAGCATTGCTCACAGGCATTACTGAAGGCAGGACCTCACCTGTGTGGGCCTGTGCCACACATGTCAGGGCATTTAGCATCCCTGGACCCCACACACTAAATGCCAGCAGAGACTCCAATGACTGTGCCATCTGGAAATGCCCCTGCACATTTCCAGTGGCTTCTACTAGGTGTCGTATTTACCTTCTTAATTTCAAAGCTTGTCTCTTCCCATTATACCACATTGCTTCTCATGGCAATTTTTAAATCAACAGTAATCAAACTTGACTCTTGCTCATAATTTAGAATAGTTAGAATAATTGGAATAATTGTAAGTCATTTTAATACAGAATCACAGATGAGAGATAGCATCTCACTTAGCTCTGTTTCATTGATTAAAATATTCCTTCCCTCCCTCCCTCCCTCCCTCCCTCCCTCCTCAGCTCCTCACCAAGGCCCAGAGAGGACAAAGAACTTCTCAAATTCAAACCCTGAACATTTATCATAATACTCTTAAGAAAGGGATTGGCAGGAGTGGGACCCTTTCGGTGGGGGGGGGGGGGCACATAACATCAATAAAGATACCCACACTGTACCTGTGTGATGACAATGTATGTACCTAACCCTCATTTGTACCCCACATTTTAAAAATAAAACAGAGTAATTTAAAAAAACCAAAAAACAAATTGGTGACTGACTAGACTCAACCCATATCTCTGAACTTGAGGCTGGGGCTGTTTCTTTGTGACTGAGCCGTTATTTATTTTTTAATGAATGATTTGGATCTTTCAAAGGGAGACATTTGGAGGGTTGATGTAATTGAGTCCAAACAGCACACCATAGAACTGCAGAACAAGTCTGTGGCTATTTTGAAAAAACTATTTCAAACATGGTCTTTCCCTGAAGCAGTTTTATAATGCTGACAAAACTGGATGCTTGCATGAGACTTGTTACTTTCACCCTAGCAGGTGTGTATGGATCAGGCTCCCCCAGAATTTAAGTAGGTTAAGAGGCAGGTTGAATAGCTTTGTATATACTAATCCTGAAGGTCCCCATGGAGGGAAATAATTTTCCTTGAATTTTTAGAAAATGTTATCATTTGCTAACATCCCATTGTTTCAGAGAATTTGCTGGATGTCTCTGTCTTGTGGAAGGCACAGTTAGAAGTTCTGTGGAAGAATCATGTATAGATTTTGCCTGTTGTTTATGGTGCTGATGGTTTCCATACTCTTTGTGTATCTATAATGAAAGATAATTTTTAAAGATTACTCCTGCTGGGTGCAGTGACTCATGCCTATAATCCCAGCACTTTGAGAGGTTGGAGGATCACTTGAGACCAGGAGCTCAAGATCAGTTTGGGCAACATAGCCTGCCAAGACCCTGTCCCTACAAAAAATGAAAAAATTTGCCAGGCATGGAGAGGCGAGCCTATAGTCCTAGCTACTTGGGAGTTTGAGACAGGAGGATCACTTGAGCCCAGGAGTTTGAGGCTGCAGTGAGCTATGATCACACCATGGCACTCCAGTCTGGGTGATAGAACAAGCCCCTGTCTTTTTTTTTTAAAGGTGACTCTCTATATTCACTTAGGTAGTTAGACACCTGTCCTGTCCACTCTATAGGGACAGGGATAGAAGTTATTTCTGGAAAACATACTCTCTCTTTGACTGACACTTTCAGTCTCATTTGTTTAATAGTGTGTCTGTAGAACATGAAATGTTTTTTGGAATAGATTTAATGAAGAAGCTGATTCTTTATGCAAGGAAGGTCACCAAATGATTACAGCTTTTAAAAAAGCATCTTTAATCTCAGAGAGTTGCTTGGGCCTGAAACTTGGATCAGTTAAGCCACAGAGCTTGAGGAAACTATGACCAATGCAGAAATGTCTCCTGATGGTGATGGAAGAGAATTGGCAGGTGTTGGAGAAACCTCAAATATCCTGATACAAATTGAGAGATGTTGAAGGACATGCATCTCCTAGTGACAGTGGAAAAAAGTTAATTGAAGCTGTTGACATAGACTTTTCATTCGTGATTCAGAAATTTTAGAGGTTCTTTTGAAATCACCTTCATCAAATTAATAGGAAAATATATTTTTTTCTTTTTCTTTTTATTCTTATATGGAGGATGAGAATGTTACTTGGGAAAAGTCTTTTGAGTTATTGACTCACTTTGTAGGCACTTAGAATGATTTTTTGTTTCTTTTACTTTGAGGGAAAAGTAACTGACTAAAGAGCCTGATATTAGAGAATTTCTTTTTTTAAAAAAAGAACAGATTTAGGACATCTCTTGGAGTTGTATATTTTGATTTTTGTACATATTATCTGTACCGATAGCTGTAGTATATTACTGTAATTATTGTTTTTAATGATGACCTTGACTCATGAAGACTATATGAAATTGTGTTCTTGGGGCTCTTGTTTTAAAAATCAAGAAATATCCCAAAATATATTTAGGAAGATGAGAAAATGTTCAGGAAACACTGCTAGTGAAAACTATTCATAAAATAACGTGCCCTGGATTTGGTAAAACCCAACTATGTTTTTGAAAATTTTGCAGTGAATCTCAGTAACTCTTCTAATATAAGAAAAAAAAAAACCCAACTCTGTACAAAGAAGTGAATTAGCCATCTTTCAAAAAAAGGAGGTGGGAGTAGGGGTAAAAATGTAGAAGAATATTTAATAGCTTAATGACCTGGACATATGTCCATATTTTGTGACATGAATAAGATTATGAAGCAGTACATATAGTCCTAAGCTTGTAAAATGAATGAATTTATAAAATAAGAAATACACAAAAATATAAAGTATTACAAATAAAAAATGTACAAGATACGCAAAAGTATGCAAAGAGTCTATAAAAATTATATAGAAAGTAAGCATTTATTTAGCACTATATGCTATGCACTCTTCGTTGTGCTTACGAAGTACTTCAGTGTATCAAAGATCCTCTCCTGGTGATGTGCTAAAAATGTCTGGTAAGAAGTGCTTCAAAATGGCAGGTGCTTCTGACCAAGGGCTTTAATTATTTGTAATTTGTCTCACCTGTGCACATCTCTCTTCTCGCTTTCTCTTCCTCTTTTTCTTTCTCTTTCTCTTCTTCTTCTCTTTCTCTTTCTCTTTGCCCTCCCTCCCTCCCTCCCTCCCTTCCTTCCTTCCTTCCTTCTGAGTCAGGGGTCTCACTCTGTTGCCCAGGCTGGAGTGCAGTGGCACAGTCATGGCTCATGGCAGCCTCAGACTCCTGGGCTCAAACAATTCTCCCACCTCGACCTCCCAAAGTTCTGGGATTATAGGCGTGAGCCACTATGCCTGGCCTTCGTATCTTCTTCAAAGAACATCTATTACTTTTGTGAACAAGAAAAGTAAGAAAAAAGTGTAATATAGTTCAGAAAGATTTTCACTTGCTAAAAGAGAAAATAAAAAATTAGCTCAGAAGTCACTTTTCTGTTACCTGGATAGTTAAGTCTCCAATATATTGTTTGATATCTGAGCTATTTGAGGATTCTTGTTTCGACCCAGGCCTCCTTTGGGGCATGATGCCTTGTATCCCATGATTATTACTGCTTTAATCATGCAAACTTAAGAAGGGTAGTAAGTGATTGGATGAATGACTCTTGGACACCTCAGATTACACTTGCTAGTGAGGCACTCTCTGTCCCTGCATGTGGCTGACCTGGATGGACACTCAACCTTTTTAGCTGAGGAATATACTCAGTGGAGGGAACCCAAATGCCAAGCTAAGTGAATCAGTTTCACTAGGACTTTAGTTTCTGTGATGCAGTCCTTGGCATTCTGGAAAGCATGAGGTAGTACATTACTGGAGATTCACTGTGCTCATATTTAAGGCTAAAGAAATTCTGGAGCAAGGAAACCAAAGGTAATCGCAGCCAAAGATGTACTTTTAATGGAATATGACTGGAGTCTAGAAACTGATGGGATTGGTGGATGGTTCCTGAAAGGGAAGAATAGAGATTGACTAGGGAAGAGGAGATGGTCATGACTGATCAGATGGTTGCTGTATAGGTATGGGAGTAAAACAAAATCTTTAGTTCCCCAAACCCAAGTGCAGTATGTGCTTGCAACAGGGGTAATTTTACATATGCATGAAACTTGAAATAGTTTTCTGATTGAATAGATGGTTGTAGCTTTGATAATTGTGTTTAAATCACATTTCTGTAAATTACAAAAATAAATTCCTATTTTAAATCTCAGTAGGAGACTTGTTACTTGCAAGAATCTTTGTGATTTTTGCGGTATAAATCCTTTGTGTAAATGTATCAGGTTCTTACATCAAGAAGTTCCTCTTGATTTTCAGTTGATGGGGTTTCTTATAACATTTGGAAAAATGAATGATATAATTAACCTCCTACTCACTGTTTCTGTAGAGAGGAATCATTTGGCTCTATTTTCTTCTTAGCATCTGTAGTATTTTCTTTAAAGAAGTCTTACCAAGGGATGGGTGGAGAATCCTAAGTCCCTATTTTGGAGAGTGTAAAGGTTTGGAGGACTTAAAATTTTTTTCTCAAAAATATGTGCCTTGCTTTGCTAGTTTAGATGTATGTCTGGTCAGAAAATGATGAACAAGGTCATCAGATAGGAAACAAGATTATTTTATTTCTTAATAAGTGGCGTTTCTTAGCTTTCTGGGTTATGTTTCCCAGCAGTCTTCATTGCATAGATTTGACTTTGATTTTTAGTTATGTTTTTACACACATGTATACATGCATGCACATCATCTTCTACATGTATTTACTTGGATTTTATTTACATTTTCTCCATTAAGAAACAGATCCATGATCTATATCTATACAATTGGAATTCAAGGCTGTATATCTAGTGAAATTGCCGCAATGTCATTGCCATTTGTTTATTACCCTCTGTATTGCTCTGTCTGGATTGCATGGCTCTGGATTCGAAATAACATGGACCAGTTATTCTTACCCTGATGGGTTATGTATTTTTCACTTCCTGCGAACTATAGCAAACACTTTTCTAGGCGTAATGATGAAGTGATTTTAAAAACAAACCTTTGTTGCTAAAGAGTAAGTTTCAAAAAGTTAAAGCCATGTTGTATGTGGATATAAAATAAACACATGTCAAAGATTTATTCACCTCTGTTATTGAGGGAATTAAAAGATAATTTGAGGAGTTGAATAAAAAAACAGGAATGCTGAAACTTATCAATACAAAACAAAATTGGTTAATATTCATTGAGCAATAAAATAATATTTGGGGTTATCTTTTCTTCTAGGCAGAAATCAATTATATCTCTACTGGACACAATTTATTTACATTGCTCTGGGCCATAATTATTTGGAATTACTGATAATGAAATAGAAAGTCGTTCAAAAGTGCATAGCCCTATTTACTCACATATTCTGAAAAGGTGCCTAGGAATCTCTTTTGCCCATTTCTAAACTTTGGACAGTTTTCCCTGACATTATTTTAAGAATACTTTTGGTGCAGTTTCATTCTTTGGCTATTTGCAGTTTTAGACTCTGAGATAGATGCCCATTTAATTTATGCTAAAGCCTGAATAACAAGAACGTTTGGGTTTCTAATATCTTGGAGTATTGAAATGTTATGTTTAACGTTGTAACACCCTTTCTGATCTAAGTATTTCCTCTAATGACCAATTGAATAGCATGCTGTCTGCTTCTTAGTTTCTTTAAACTAAAGGAGAGACAGGGCATTGAATAGCATTGACTATAACTATATATTTTAAATGAAAACTAGAGCAAACAGTATGAAAAACTCTCATGTTCTACATATATATAACAAAAATGTGGTAGCCTGGAAACTGATTTTTTTTTTTTTTTGAGTTGGAGTCTCACTCTGTCACCCAGGCTGGAGGGCAGTGACATGCTCTCAGCCACCGCAGTCTTGACCTGCTGGGTTCAGGCGATCCTTCCACCTCAGCCTTCCAAGTTGCTGGAACTATAGACATGCACTACCATGCCTGGCTAATTTTTTGATTTACTGCAGAGACGAGGTCTCCCAAGTTGCTCAGGCTGGTCCCGAATCTGCGGGCTCAGGCAATCTCACCTCAGCCTCTCAACGTGCTGGGATTATAGGTGTGAGCCACCACTCCTGGCCTGAAACTGACTAATGTTAAGAATTTTTTTTTGAGCCGGGCTCGGTGGCTCAGCCTGTAATCCTAGTGCTTTGGGAGGCTGAGGTGAATGGATTGCCGGAACCCGTGGGTTCGAGACCCACCTGGGCAACTTGGCGAGACCTCATCTCTACAATAAAAAAAAAAAAAAAAATTAGCCGGGCATGGTAGCACACGCCTGTAGTTCCAGCTACTTGGAAGGCTGAGGCGGAAGGATGGCTGGAGCCCAGCAGGTCGAGACTGTGGTGGCCGGGAGCGGCCACTGCACTCCAGTCTGGGCGACAAGAGTGAGACTCCAACTCAAAAAAAAAAGAATTTTTTTTTGAGTGTGTGTTGGAGTCTCATTCTGTTGCCCAGGTTGGAGGGCAATGGCATGATCATGGCCACCACAACCTCGACCTACTGGGTCCAGGCGATTGTTCTGCCTTAGACTTCCAAGTAGCTGGAACTGCAAGTGTGCGCTACCATGTCCAGCTAATTTTTTGATTTATTGTAGAGATGAGGTCTCGCCAAGTTGCCCAAGCTGGTCTTGAACCCCTGGGCTCAGGCATTTGTCTCGCCTCCCAGAGTGCTGTGATTACAGCTTAAGCCACTGTGCCTGACCAGTTTTAAGAGTTTTTATAGAAAAATTTGATAATTCTAATTATGAACTTAAAAGGGCGAAATTTCCTTTCCACAACTGCCCCCAAACTGTTTTCCTTGAAAGAGTCTTCCTTAGTCTGAGACTGCCTATATTGACATTATAAACCACGGGAGAGAACATCTCATAATTTGACCTCATTTTATAGGTGAGTAACTGGAAGTCCATAAGAGAGAAACTGCAAATAAAAAGACTCCATTTCTATAAAAACTTGACCTCAGATTTCTTACTAAGTGATATAAGCTGTGTCTTTCATATATCTAAAAGGAGGTAGTTTTATCCTAACTTAACATGTCAGTAGTAGGGTTTTACTAAAAATTTAATTTAGGTTGCTATCATAAGCTTCATCTTTTGGCTACAAAAATCAGGTCATTTTCACTCAAGAAGAAGTAGAGAGTCAGGATGGATGCGGGTCTCCTGAGATCCCAGGTTAGAAACTGGCTTCAGTCCAGTTCTTGATTTCTGTGGCACACTTGGCCCATGACGGTTGCCCTGACCCTAACTATCTCTCTTGAACTTTCACTCTGATATCTGGCAGCTTCCTTTAGGGTTCTTTGATTTCATTTCTTGAGGCAGTGAATCTGATTGGCTGAGTCCATTATTTTTGACAGTAAATAAACCCAAGTCGAAGACTCTAGCCAGCTTATGAATGGCTCTCCTTGGGTCAGATGTTCCTTCAGGTTCAATCAACTGTGGCTGTGTACATGTAGCATTGTGTCAGGTGACACAGAAGATGGAAGTTGAAAGATAACTGGGCCTGAGAATGTGGCAGAGTCTCCTAGAAATAGGAGTGGGTGGAACAGATGTTCTGAAATATGTCTACTACAAATCCAATTTGAATAAGTTAGTTGATTCTTAGTTAAAAACGTATCTCATAATCTGCCTTGGAATTGAGTTTTGTATTTTAGTCTGCTTCTATATTGGAGAAAGTTGGAGTTTCTTATCACTCCATCTTATACCTTTATTTGCTAGCTAAATTTTACCTCTTTTAGGAATGCAGAAGACAGGTCTTAAGACTTGCAAAGTTTGTTATGATAAACTGGTCATAATAAATAATACAATAATAATAAATTCATGCTGAATTTTCTTTTGAAGCCATGATGTTACTTCAAAGTACCTAAAGAGGAAATTGGGAAGTTCTCATTGTTCTATGAGTTCCTTTAATTTCCAATAAATATTTATTCTCCTCTATATCTAAAAAGAATCCATGTTCAAAAGGCAAGACATTTAGATTAGTTTTTTCAATATTTGTTAAATTGCTGGGCTATATTCTATATGTTTGGGATATGATATAACTTATGCTTATGAGATTTTTAAAAAACTAATTAGAAAGTTAAGTGTTACTGTTTGAAACAGAAGTTACTTATATTAGTCATAGTGTAGCGAGCTATTTTTTAAAAAAAAGATTAACAGTTTTAAATCTTGCTTTGGTTAAAAAAAATTTGGTAGTGGAATAAGATAGAAAGATGTTTTTAATGGAAGGTAAATTACATTCTTTCTAAACCAGGTGAACCAGGTGATAGAAGTGGATTAACCATATAGGGAGCAGGATGGAGGAAGGATAATATGGGGAGCTTCAGTAGTAAACACTTAGCAGTGAATAATTCTTTTGAGGGTGGGTGGTAATCTAGTTTTGAAAATAATGACTGTGGAGAAAAGGAAACCCTTGTACACTGTTGGTGTGAATGTAAATTAACACAGCCATTATGGAAAACAGTATGGAGAGTCCTTAGAAAACTAAAGAGAATTACCATGACATCCAGCAATCTCACTTCTGAGAATATAGTCAAAGGAACTGAATCAATATGCTGAAGAGATATTTACATTCCCATGTTCATTGCAGCATTATTCACAATGGCCCAAGTGTGGAAACAACCTACGTGTCCATCATCAGATAAATGGATAAAGAAAAATGTGGCATATACACACTATGGCATACTATTCAACCTTTAAAAAGGGGGGAAGTCTTGTCATTTGCAACAACATGGATGAACCTGGAGCATTATACCAGGTGAGATAAGCCAGGCACAGAAAGAGAAATGCTACATGGTATTTCTTATACAGTATGTGGAATCTAAAATAAAATGAACTCAGCCAGGCTTGGTGCTCAGCCTGTAATCCCACGCTTTGGGAGACCGAGGTGAGTGGATTGCCTGAGCCCGTGGGTTCGAGACCCATCTGGCCAACTTGGCGAGACCTCATCTCTACAATAAATCAAAAATTAGCCGGGCGTGGTAGCGCGCGCCTGTAGTTCCAGCTACTTGGAAGGCTGAGGCGGAAGGATCGCCGGAGCCCAGCAGGT
>CAUYQG010230551.1:0-10762 GCA_963574415.1 Tarsius wallacei
CTGATTTCATGGCATCTCAGAGGTTTTGGTAAGATGTTTCTTTGTTTTCATTTGTTTCCAGGAATCTTTTAATTTCTGTTTTTATTTCTAAGTTGATCCAGTAGTTATTCAGCATCATGATTATTAGTGTCCATGCCTTTGTGGTTTTGGGGAAAATTTTGTTAGTGTTGATATATATTTATATTCCTCTGTGGTCTGAAAAGATATATGGCAGTATTTCAACCTTGTGAAATCTGTTTATGCTTGATTTATGGCAGAGGATCTGGTCGACCTTGGAGTATGCTCCATGTGGTGATGAGTAGAATGTATATTGTGTGGTTATTGGGTAGAATGTTCTGTAGTTATCTACTAAGTACATTTGGTCAAGTGTAAAGCTGAGGTTCCAGATCTCTTTGTTGATTGTTTGTGTCTATGATCTATTTAGAGTTGTTAGTGGGGTATTTCAGTCCCCAGCTATGATAGTGTTAGAGTCAATATCTTTTTTCAATTTAGTTAGTAGCTGATTTATAAAAGCTGGTGCTCCTGTATTGTGTACATATATGTTTAGGATGGATATTTCCTGTTGATGGATTGAACCTTTGATCATTATGTAGTATCTTTATCCTTTGGTATCTTTTTAAATTTTCTCTCTCTCTATATATATATATATATTTTTAAGTTGGAGTCTCACTCTTTGTTGCCCAGGCTGGAGTGCAGTGGCATGCTCAAAGCCACTGTGGCCTCGACCTGCTGGGCTTAGGCGATCCTTTCCACCTCAGCCTTTCAAGTAGTTGGAACTACAGACACACACCACCATGTCTGGCTAGTTTTTATGATTTTTATTGTAGAGATGCAGTCTTACCAAGTTACCCAGGCTGGTCTCAGACCCCTGAGCTCAGGCAATCCTCTTGCCTTAGCCTCCCAAAGTGCTAGGATTACAGGCTGATCCACTGCATTCAGCCAATTTTTGATATCTTAAAGGTTATTTTGTCTGATGTTAAGATCTCCACACTTGCCTTCTTTTGTGATCCGTTCACCTGAAAATTTGTTTTCCATCCTCTTACTTTGAATCGGTGGATGGCCTTTGCGATAAGATGAGTTTCCTGGAGACAGCAAATAACTGGGCCATGGGTGTTTTTTCAGGGGGAGTCAGTTATTCACTCACCCACCTCCTTCTCAGGCAGTTCTGCTGTTTGTATCTGTCACCCAGCAGTTTACTCAGGGTGAAGGATGGATCATCTGGCGTTCCAAATATGCCGTTACCCACCAAGGTTTGTGCACTGAGGGCAATGTTCTCTGAGGTTGCAAAGAGTAGCCCAACCCAACACAAAGATAGCACCTCAAGATGCAGTTCTGCTGTTCTGCAGAGGTTGCCCTGGAGCACTTCTCTATTCAGGTGTTAGAGAGTCTGCTAATTTTCTCCACAAGCTGCTGTTCCTATCATTAATGGGGTCTGTGGTTCGCTCTCCAGTAGTTACCACAGTCTTCAGATCTCAGGACCTGGTGACAAGGCTCTGAACCCCAGTTCAGGCTTGGGTTGCTTCTCCCTGATGTATCCTCAGGACTCTACCTCAGGCTGCCTCCCTGCACTCCTTCTGTGACCCTCACTGTCAGCATCCAGCCTGGCACTGTGGTGTTGGGGTCAGCACTCATTGCAGTCATTCTTCCCAGGAAAGTTCTGCTGGTCTTAGAAAATAGTACTCAGCTTCTGCTCTCCAGGAAGTGCTTAGGTCCAAGCAGAGCAACTGCAGCACCAGCGGCTTTACCAGGAGGGTCCTGGGTACTTGCTCTCGAGTCCTCACTCAGTCAGCCTCTTATACTCCCACTTACACATAGAAACACACATAGAATTGTTCGTACATTCACACACAGAGACTTGCACAGTCTGACTGGTTATGCTGCCAGCTTCCCAGAGGAAAAAGAGATTATCTTAAAGCCTAAAAATTTAACTTAATAAGTTCTTATTGACAAAAATACCCCTCTATCTAGTGTTTATCTACAACACATTTATAAAATTACACTTAATATAAAAAAGATGCCTGGATGAAAATGAGAAGGTAACTTTATTCATGTTTTTCGCCTTCAAAATAGTTGGCCTTTAAATTGTAATACCTCTTTTATATTGTTCTACAGTATTTTATATTAGACTACCAGATGTATGCAACTACAATCCTCAGTTTCACTTTCCAATATTTTAATTTTGATCCACTGCCCTGGCTCTTGATAAAGAATAAATTCTGCATATTTACATCTTTTATAATCTACTCATTTGCTAAGAATTCTTATGGAATACCAATTGTGAGCTAAAAGCATAGTCACAAATTTCTTATTTAATTATCTTATATTTTAGACTTCCAATGAATACTACCTTTACTACAATGTATTTATATGTCCCTTGTCTTTGAGTGTTCTTAGGTCATTTTCTGGTACACAGTTAATACCTTATTTGTAAAATTGTTGATGGTGATGATGATAATCATCATCATTATTATTCTTCTCTATAGGTCTATGAGGTATCATAAGGATGAAGCAACAGAGTCTGAGAGTAGATAACTTGATTTTGGTTACACCATTAATAAATCACAAAATAAGGGTACTAAACCAGATTTTGTGACTCCATACCATTACTACAAATACTCTGATCACAACCAATGTCTAAAGTGAGTCTGGAAAATAAATACAATCAATTATTTTTATCTCTGATTTTCAAGAAAGGAATTGATGCCTAACATATCAAATATTCAGAAACATTCACTTTGTCTCAGTGTGTATTATATACTCAGCATCTGTGGGATCTGTGAAGGACACAAAAAAGAAAAACGCATACATACGCAAATGCACACAAACATATATACACATATATTGACTTAAAAACAATTTGATAATGACAAAATTAAAACATATTAAAATTAAAATCAATTATTAAATTATGATTTTAAATGTTATATACTTCAGAAAAGAAAAATGAGTGGTCTTTACTAAGTGAAGACCGTTTTGTGAAAGAGGAAGACATTTGGTGGTCAATCAAAAACAGAACCTAGCCGGGCTCGGTGGCTCAGCCTGTAATCCTGTGCCTTGGGAGGCTGAGGTGAGTTGATTGCCTGAACCCGTGGGTTCAAGACCCACCTGGGCAACTTGGCGAGACCGCATCTCTACAATAAATCAAAAAATTAGCCGGGCATGGTAGCACGCGCCTGTAGTTCAGCTACTTGGAAGGCTGAGGTGGAAGGATCGCCGGAGCCCAGCAGGTCGATGCTGCGGTGCCAGAAGCAGCCACTATACTCCAGTCTGGGCGACAGAGTGAGACTCCAACTCAAAAAAAAAAACAAAAAAACCCAGAATCTGTAAAAAGAATTAATAAAATCCTGGAAAAGCCATAGGTGAAAATTTATCTAAGTGAAGCTTGTTTTAGATGCCTGAGAAAGACCAAAAAATGACACTGCTTAAGTAGAATAAAATCACACTATACTAGATTACAAAGGAAAAGATGACTGGATTTAATAAATTAACAAATAGGGCACAATTTTTTATACAAAAGAACAATCAGAAGAAAGTAATGATTTTTAAATGTTACATCAACAGACTTCAAACTGAAATAAAAGAAATAATACTATAGATAATAATAATGCATTTATTCATAAATGTTAAACACCAATTACAAGAGGAGAAATAATTTAGTGAGAAGAATAGTTACTTTGGGTACAAAAGTATGGATCCTATTAGGCAAGAGAATGTGCATGCTTAGATCAATATGTGGTTAAGATAAATCACTCAGTCATCAGTTAGTATGCATGACAGAACCAGAAATCTCTGCAATGAGGTAGGTCAGTTGTAGAACGATGAATCTGGCCAGTGCTATTTTGTTCCTACCAGGTTTCCTTTTACTGCTTAGAAGAAGAACAAGCAACCCATTTTATCATGGAAGCTAAAAAATAATTCTTAAAAGTGGTTGCTTAACAGTATATAATTTTGTAGAATTTAAAGATTCGAGTTTAGATGTGGCAAGCAGCTACAAGATTAATTGAAAAAAATGACTGTGGTAATTCTTACAGACTTTAAACTTGGAAAAATTTTAAGTACAAAAAGTTTGATTCAGAGAACATAATCACAGGAGCTTAGAAGAAGACAAGAAAAGAAAATATTAATTTTACAGCATACAGAAAGAATACCAAGATTTTGTCTTTTGCATTTTGGACATGCACCTGTGAGAAGGATACGATTAATCGATATTCTCTGTCTCGAAGATACTGCTCTATGAACCATTGATAGTCTCTGACCTGATTATATTGCTGTAGACAGATTAGGACATTGCACTTGATATTCTCCCTCTAGAATGTGATTGGTCTCCCTGATTTTCTTTCTTTCCTTCTTTCTTTCTTTTGGGGGGGTCTTCTTATTACACTTCAATCTCTGGAAAAGCAAAACTTTTAGATTTCCATGACCTAAGATTGTGGAAACTTTACTTTCCTGAGTAAGTCACTAGGAGTTACTCACTTTCTATAAGCAAGACTGATTTTTCTTCAATATTTTTTTCCATGCCCACTGAGTACATCTGACAGTCCTAGTCAATCTGTTAGAATTGCAGAACTGTACAATGTCCACCAATTTAAAAGATATACTGGATCATGGCAAATAGTTCTCCAGTGTTACAGGAGGTATTCTCTAAGCTTGTACTTCTGCTTCATTTTCAAGAGGTTTTTAAAAGGAAGGAAACTACTGAAGGGGACAGCATTTACTAGAACCAGTTGAGTCCTTGGTAAAGTAGCCAAATGCCATAAAGTAGATCGCTAAGACTGACACATGTTATGCAAATCTCACCCCAGTAAATGAGATTTCTGTGAGCCTTTGACAATGACGCTGGGTGAAAGCACTGTGTACAGAAAAGATTAATGGACAACTGGAACACATGCTAAACATAATTAGGATGAAATGTTGTTAGTTCCAAGGTGGAAAAGATGCACCATCATCAACTTTTCACCAGTCATATGTTGATATCCTTAAGTAAACACAGTGGAGCATTGGTTTTTATTGTCTCTAGGACAAGTTCTCAGTATGAGAAGTAGTTGACCAGCTTTGAAAAGAGGGGGTAATTGTTGTTATACTTACTCATATCTGTAAGAAATAGTTTAATGAAATATTTTAAGAAGAAAGCTGCTGAAGAATATATAGACTATAATTAAATTTGAATATTAAAGCATGAAAAGTACTTTTATACATTTGTGTGTATGTATGTGTACACAAATGTGTGGTAAAACTGTGAAGAAAAAGTTATAGAAATCAAATGTGGTAAAGAAGATAGGAAACAAACAAAAGTGTTGAGTGGAATTGCAATATGTTGGTAACATAATATTTGATTTCATATGCAGTGAGGGTATTTTTTGTATGTCCTTGTATATACCTCTTTATGTCGAAAACAGTTCACAATATTTTAAAGGTATAAGTTTTAGAAAGCCATAGATAATTTAGATAGTTTTATCTTTGTTGGCTAGGTCTTTATTTACAATAATTTTATATTTTTTATTTTATTTTATTTATTTATTTTTTTGAGTTGGAGTCTCACTCCGTTGCCCAGGCTGGAGTGCAGTGGCACACTCACGGCCACCCCAGTGTCAACCTGCTGGGCTCCGGTGATCCTTTTGCCTCAGCCTTCTGAGTAGCCGAAACTACAGGCATGCGCTACCAAGTCCGGCTAATTTTTTGATTTATTGTAGAAATGAGGTCTCACCATGTTGCCCAGGCTGATCTTGAATCCGCGAGCTCAAGCAATCCCCTCACCTTGGCCACCCAAAGTGCTGGGATTACATACAGCTTATTTATTTTATTTTTTAAATAACTGATCCTATCAGTAATACTAATGCATTAAATATAAATAGAACTTAGCACACTTTGCACACAAAACTTGGATGAGGTCACAGAAATCACATATACAAGACTTTCAGATATAAAGAAGCCAGAAAAAACAGTAAATTGTTTTGATGAAAGCATTAGACTCCAGGTGATCCTTACATGGCTAGAGTAGTGGGCTGTAGCAAAAAACAAAAAACCAAAAAAAAAACACCAACAACAAAAACAACAACAACAAAAACTAGTCCTATAGGACTAGATTTAAAGGCAAAAAATTTACCTGCACAAAGAAAACATAATTATGTAATTAAATATGTTTTTGTGGAAGAGACAACTAAGAAGTTGAACAGATTTTATATATATATATATATATACATACACACACACACATACATGAATATCTTGGAAAAAAATACTTGTTTAAAGTTTTACATGAATTGCTAGTGTGATGGATGTGTCAAAAACTACTATGATAGATTTTGGCTCCTTTAACAAGAATACAGTGTAAAGGGAGCAAATATCATATCTCTGGCCTGGCCCATTTTACCAGTCAGACCACGTTTGTACTAGAATTATGGTGTTATTCTAATAGTGTTATTTCAATTTCAGAAAATTTATTCTATGTTTCATAATAATTTATTTAAAATATATCATTCCTTCCAATGCAATCTTTTAAAATTAAAATAAAATATTTTTCTATTAAAGACAGTCGTTTAATGAAACCAAATAAAGCTACCACTTAAACAATTATAAAGATCTTGTTATAGTTTTATTTATTCTTCATTATTCATGTGAAAAACTTGAAAGCAAGTTTCCACTGATTTTATAATTTTATTCTTTTAATGCTTCTGTACTTATTTCCATAAAGTATGCTTACTTCCTTAAAAACAAGATTTTTATTGTTACAATTACTAAAACAATGATGATGTTTGAAAATATGTTTTATGGGAGCTATTTAAACACCTAGGGTTTGAATGTTAACTCATCAAATACTGAATAATATGTTGGCTGAATGGAGAAGTATGTATTTCTGTTGACTTTAGACAGCAGGACCAATACAATGATTGATGAAACTTTTATTAGTTATGGGTGCCCATAAAGAGAGAGTAAGTTTTGGAGTTTTTTATTTTTATTTTTTAATGTGTATAAACCAAGATTTGCCAATCATGTGACTGGAAGTTTGAAAGTCTTTCTTGGAGCTGGAGGCCATTATCCTAAGGAAACTAACTCAGAAAAAGAAAACCAAGCACCACATATTCTTACTTAAAAGTGGAAGCTGCCGGGCTCGGTGCCTCAGCCTGTAATCTCGCACCTTGGGAGGCTGAGGTGAGTGGATTGCCTGAGCCCGCGGGTTCGAGATCCGCCTGGGCAACTTGGCTAGATCTCATCTCTACAATAAATAAAATGGTAGTGCGTGCCTGTAGTTCCGGCTACTCGGAAGGCTGAGGCGGAAGGATCGCCAGAGCCCAGCAGGTCCAGGCTGTGGGGGCCGGGTGCACCCACTGCCCTCCAGTCGGGGCGACATCTTGAGACTCCAACAAAAAAAAAAAAAAAAAAAAAAAAAGAAATTAACAGATACTGGGGACACCAAAAAGGAGAGGCAGGGAGAGGAGTGAGCATTCAAAAGCTACCCGTTGAATACAATTATCACTATTTGGTGAATGGAGACATGAGAAGCCCAATAGCCAGCAATAGGCAATATGCCCATATAACAAATATGCACTTGTACCTCTGAATCTAATTTTTTAAAAAATTGAATTAGAAAAAAATAGAACACTTTTAAAAATAGAGTACAAGACCTAAAGAAACAAACAAATTTGTTTACAATATGAGAGCTGAACACATTGTTCTACCTTAACTATGAACATGAATGTTAAGTAACTCAAATTTTGGGTACCTCTGTAAATGTCTCTGAATGATTGCAAAGTGCCCCAAGGATTAAAAATATTAGGATTAGAATTAAATTGTGGTAAGCAAGTCGATTTACAAATATAGTATCCATAAATAATAAAGATCGACTCTCCAAAATACATCACTATCAATTAAATCTTATCCTGACCATAGTTGTCAACTGGAAGGAGAGAACTGAGTTAAGATCAATCTCTTAAAATACCTTATCAAAAACTGAGATATTTTTATTTATGATATAAAATTCTTATATATGATAATGAATTCAACTAGTATTTGGAAAATATACTTCTCAATAGTTCAATTTCTGCCTAAAGATATAAAAAAATTCTAACTTAAAAAAATAAAAGAAAAGAAAGTTTTCCATGGGATCTACGAGTAATAATTGATTGAACTAGCAAGTCATGTTATCAAACACAGATGTATTTGGATATTGTATCTGAACTGAATATTTTGATATACATTTATTTAAAAGTGAGAAGCATGTAATATATTAAAATATAATTATTTTTCACACATTTAGATAAGTCTCAAAGACTTTAGATTTGTCTCAAAGACAAATCAAAATAGAAAATTTGAAAAGGGGTATACTTAGAATAATAGTCTCTTATCAAATACATATTTCTTATTGACTTATCATTTCTATTTTTCTGTGTGTACTTCATATAAACAAGGTTTGTTCCATAAACATATACTCTCAAGCACAAAAAATATTGCAATTGACAAAATCTATAATTTTTTTTTTCCACTGTGGTTTGAAAAGGTGCATGGCAGTCTTTCAATCTTGTAAAATTTGTTTATGCTAGATTTATGGTCAAAGACGTGGTTGATCTTGGAGTATGCTCCATGTGGTGCTGAGTAGAGTATATATTCTGTGGTTGTTGGGTGAAGTGTTCTGTAGGTGTCTACTAAGTCAATTTGGTCAAGCCTCAAGTTGAGGTTCTGGATATATTTTTTGATTTTTAATCTCACTGATCTATCTAAGGTTGTTAGTGGTTTATTTAAGCCCCCAGCTATGATAGTGTGGAGGTCAATATATTTTTTAGATTTATTTAGTAGCTGCTTTATAAAAGCTGGTGCTCCTGTGCTGGATGCATATATGTTTAGGATGGATATTTCTTGTTGATGGATTGAAACTTTCATCATTATGTAATATCCCTTTTTACTTTTTAAATTTTTGATAGCTTAAAAGTTGCTTTGCCTGATAGTAGGATTGCAACTCCTGCCTTCTTTTGTGATCTGTTTACCTGGAAATTCATTTTCCATCCTCTAACTTTGAGTCTGTGGGCATTCTTTGTTGTTAGATGAGTTTTCTGGAGGCAGCTAATTACTGGGTCATTTGTTTTTACCCAGTTTGCTATTTTATGTCTTTACAGCGGTGCATTTAGTCCATTCACATTCAGTTTGATTATTGAAATGTGAGAGTTTGTCCCTGACACAATCCTCTTATATGGCTGTTGAGTTTTTGTTTAACTTTTATGTTCATATATGTGTGTGCTTTCTTTTTTGTGGGTACGGTGTGTGTTCTGCTTCTGTGTTTGTTTGTGATCTTGTGAAGTATATGGTCTTTCTTTTTTCTGTACACAGCACCTTTGTAAGCATCTCCTGTAGTGCTGGTCTTGTGGATTGGGTGTCTGGGAAGAATTTTAATTCTCCATCACTGATGAAACTTAGCTCTGCTGGGTAGGAAATTCTTGGTTGAAATTGTTTATCTTTGAGAACAATAAAGATTAAGGTACAGATAAGTTTGCAGCAATTCTGATTGGTCTCCCCCGGTAGGTAGTCTGACCTTTTTCCTTTTCTGCCTTTAGGATTTTTTTCTTTTAAATCTACTTTGTATAGGCAAATTACCTGTGTCTAGGAGTTGGTCTTCTCATAAGATGTCTTGCAGAGGTTCTCTGGATCTCTTGTGCTTTGATCTTTCTGGTCAAATGAGGGAAGTTTCTTTGAATTACCTCATGGAACATTTGATCCAAGGTGTTTTTTGTTTCTTTCTATTTCAGGTATTTCAATTAGTTGTAGATTTTGTTCAGGACAGGGAAATGGGGTCTCCTGTCCCTGCTACACCTTCCTGATTCCTTTCATTGTCACTTGTTGCTAGGGGTGGGGAGAATCAGTTAGTCACTCACCCGCCTCCTTCTTAGGTAGTTCTGCTGTCTGTATCTAGCACCCAGTAGCTGACTCAGGGTGGAGGATGGATTATCTGGGGCACTGCATCTGTTGTTACTTATCAGGGATTGTGTACTGGGGGCAATGTTCTCTGAGGTTGCAAAGCGTAGCCCCAACACAACACAGAGATAGCATCTGGTCTCAAGATGCAGTTCTACTGTTCCACAGAGGTTGTCCTGGAGCACTTCTCCACTCAGGCATTAGAGAGTCTGTTCAGTTGCTCTGCAGGTTTCTGTTTCTTTTGCCAATGGGGTTGATAGCTTCCTCTCCATCAGTTACCACAGTCTCTGGATCTTGGGACTCGGTGGTAAGGCTCTGGAGCCTGATCCAGGCTCAGGGTGGCTTCTTCCCACTGCTTCCTTGGAACTCTGCCTCAGCCACTCTCACTGTATGGCCCTTCATGGCCCTTGCTTCCAGAATTCAGTTCAGCACTGTGATGTTGTGATCAGCAGTCACTCCAGTAATTCTTCCAGGAAAAGCTCTGATGCTTTTAGAATATGACACTCAGCTCTGCACTCCGGGAAACACTAGGGTCCAAGCAGAGCAGCTGCAGTACCAGCAACTTCACCAGGAGGCCTCTGGCCACTTGCTCTTGAGTTCCCACTCAATCAGTCTTTCACAATCCCACTTATACACAGACATATGCAAAATTGTTCATACTTTCACTAACACACACAGGGACTCATGCAGTCTGATTGGTTATGCCACCATCTTCCCAGAAATCCCATGTTAATTTCTTAAAGAAAAAAAAAAGAAATTAACAGATACTGGGGACACCAAAAAGGAGAGGCAGGGAGAGGAGTGAGCATTCAAAAGCTACCCGTTGAATACAATTATCACTATTTGGTGAATGGAGACATGA
>CAUYQG010230552.1:0-14403 GCA_963574415.1 Tarsius wallacei
TCCTGGATGACTTTGGAGGGACGGCCTGGTGCCTGGCCTGCTGGACTGACTCCTCTCCAGATGAGGTGGCCGCTGCTGTCAGCTTCAGGAAGGGCGGCTCCTCCACCTTACTCAGTGTCCCGTGTGTGTTCACAGAGGTCACACGGGACACTGAGTCATTGTCAATCCACCCCCAGGAGGCAGATCACGGGTTGTGACAATATGAAGCAAACAGGACTCTGGGGGTCAGGTGTGACTGGGGGTCAGGTGCCCTGGGTTCCAGAGCCACGTCTGCCACCACCGTGTCATGGGATGCTGGGTACGGGGCTTCACCTCGCTAAACTAAAAAACAAAGAAATTTCGTACATCATGAGTCTCCAGGCAGGTGAGCTGGGGGGCTCCAAGCTCCTTTACCAGGGCAGTCCCCTCATGTCTGCCTTTACATTAAGGGGTTCATTCAAAGTAGGCATCCACCAAAAGCCCACTGGGCTGGGTGATCTCTAGGTCCTCCCTGGGCCTGACCTTCTCGGATTCTCTCACCCAAGCCTCTTCTTTAAGGCTGTCCACGTAGGATCCCGAGTTAAGTCTGGGACCTCCATGGGACACATGGACCACAGTGACCATGCACGCTCTCTCTGCAATGAGAATCTGGGAAAGTCAGGCCACTTCCTCCAGGAAAACCATCAATTCCATCCTGCTGGCAAAAGATCAGGAAAACACAGAATACGTGGTTCCCATGGAGGTAGCTCAGTGAGAGTTGCCTTGATGGCACACGGATGATAGGGTGGCATAAACTGCTAGTCCTCTAGCCTTCCGGTGAGTCTGCATCCTACCCTGAGGTTCTCATACCCTGAGATGCCAAGCCCAGAGTTCCTGTCCCCCAGCACCTTCAGGTGTTCTCAGAGGTAGCCCAGGCCCCCGGCTCTCTCTTCCCTCAGAGCTCCTACCACTCTGGGCCTCTGAGCTTTGGCCTCTGAGGCTGGGAAGGGGCTTCCCGACAATGAACGGCAGACAGGGATCTGGACCCGCCATGGAATCTGCCCAAGTGGTGTCTCTGCATCGCCCACAGTGCCCCTCTGGGTATGCCTTCTGTCATTTTCATGACTTCCTGCCTGCCGTGTTCCTTGGGGGACCTCTCCCCACTGCCCCCCTCACTCAGGGAACACAGAGATACCGCGTGCACTCCGTAATTCTGCCCTGTTCTCTCTGGGCGGCTATCACATGGAGAAAATCCACTGTACCTTGTGAGACCCCCACCGAGGCAAACAGGGTCACTAGAATCCAGGTGCGGGTGCCCCTCCAGTGATACCCCCGGGCCCTCCCCTGCGACACACCCGAGCCAGCAACATTTTTCATTCACAACCTTGCATCTGATACTCAAGATGACCCGGATACTGTAGACAGGCAGAGGAGACATGACAACCCCTACGACACGTGGGGAAACTGAGGCACCAGGATCGAGTCATTAAATAAGAGTGGAGCCAGAAAGGTGTCCAAGTCTTGATGAAGTGTTGAATTAATATTTGAAAGGTGCTTAGACACTGTCTGGGAGGCTTGCTGCAATTCCAGGCACCTACCCTCTGACTCCCCTGCATCTCACATTCTGTGTTGCTCACAGAGGCCATTTGCCCAGCTCTGAATTGGCTGGTTTGAAACTGCTTTTAGAAGGCGCAACAGAAAATTTCTCTGCATGTGGGCAGAGCTGCGTGCAAATGCAGGTCTGGTTCTTTTGAGCTATTTGACAGTGATTTGAGCTCCAGAAAGGAATGATAAACTAGGTTCCAACCCAGTTCTGAAGCCTTTGACCCAGTATCGTTGGTGGCCCAGGCAGCCCTCCCCTGTTCACGCCTGGGCCTGGCTGTGTTTACTGGCAAGCCCAGCAGGGCACCTGAGCCCTTTCTCAGTCCTCCTGGCTGGGCCACCTGTTCCAGAAAGATGGCCTGGGCTCCTTGTCGTCCACTGCGACCCCAGCGCCTGGTGCCCAGCCCTCCCTTTGAATCAGCTCATCCTGCCTCCAGTGTCTACACAGTGCAGTCCGGCCCAAGTCTTCCGGGCTCCAGCGCCACCTGGCTCTGCACACGAGCAGCCCAGAGTGTGTGGGCAGTCCCTGGGTTCCGTCGGGGGTTTGCCTCATCCATCTGTCTGCATGCTTGAAGCCATTCTCTCGCCTGCCCTCCCTGGTGCCAGGAACTTCTGCTGCACTCTCAGCGTCTGTTCCCCCCAAGAGCGATGACTTGCCATCTTCTGCCTCTGGTAGTTTCTTTCTGGTAGCCTGCCTTCTCTCTCCACGATCGCCTGTTCTCTTCTGTGGAGGTTGTCGGCTCCTCTGTCTCTCCAAGTTTCCTAGAGACTCTTGTGTACAAGCCCACCTATGGTTCCTGACTGACCTCTGTTCCCCGTGTGAATGCTGTCACTCTCCACAGGCTTGAGACTTTGGGGTCTATGAGCCCATCTGCCATCACAGGCTTCACCTGTGAATGTTCTGGGTGGTATCCCAGGAAAATAGCCTAGGGGAGTCCTCCACCCCAGGCATGAGGGACTGTGCTGGCCACTGATTTGGCCACACCTAGATGGAGTTGTGGATAGAGCTCCACCCTCACTGGTATGAGCTCTGGGCCCAGGAGTCGTGTCACCTAGACACAGGCAAGTTGCCCAGTGCCACCCCCACCTCGGGAGGATGGCAGGGCTGGGAGAGAACACCACCTGGTTCCTCGTCAGGTGAGTGCCATGGGCCGGCCCCTAGCCTCCTGACGGGGTCTCCGCCTCACCGCAGGTGAAGAACTGTGGCCCTGTTGTCCATTTCGAGTTCCTTTTATTCTTCTCATGTTTGGGTTTAAGGTCTCGTGAGATGTCTCCTTCTTGCTTTTGAGCAGGGATATCTATTTGTTAACTCTTATTATATGTAAACATTTCTCTCCCTTTTCCTGTGTTTGGTGTGGAAAAGTGAGGTGTCATCCTACGCTCAATTTTCTGTAGTGAACAGGACACCCAAGTTCAAGTTCACATTCTTCCCTTCTGGTCCAGGCAGATCTCTGAGAATCTGCATTTCACCAGGCCTCACAGATGTTCAACTGTCGTTGAAAAGCCCCTCGGCACGCCAAATGCCAACGTCCAGCCTTCCTTGATCATGAGTTCACATCCCCAGCTAAGGGGTTTTCAGCTTAAAAATGTGTTATCAGCTGAGAGAGCCTGGTTCTGCTCCCAGTTAGCTCCCCCTGGACTTTAAAACATTAAAAAGCACTTAGGAGCTCACGGTGTCATTTTATCACATCTGGGATTGTCCCTTGTTCCAGAGTGTTCTTGTCCCACCACAGTTTTCCAATTCCAGAGCACTCCGCTAGGACAGAGGGGAATGCTTTTTTTGCAGAGTCAGATATTTCAGTGAATTTTATGGCCAGGTTTGCTTTGTAGCCATTTTCCAGCCAGCCTCACTTCTTCCGCTGCCTCGAGGGTAACTCACCTTCTGATGACACAGCGATATTTTTTTACAGGTTCCACACCACGCAGCTTAAGTGCCTGGACGTCATTATTTTAAAGTTGAGGAGAAAAAATGTTTTTTTTTGGTCCGTGATTTTTTTATATGTCCTTTTATATGTAGCTTTAAGTGTCCATGTATTTTGTAATAGGGAACAAAAAAGATGGCTTAAAGGGTCCTGTTGATAGAACATCACATTTCTTTGTATAAAACAACTTCGGTGTCCATAGTGTTTGTTTTTCTTAGGTGTAAAAGCAAGCCCTGCCCAGTATAGACTCATCAAATACACAAATGGATAAAATAAGAACGTGAGTTCACTCGTGCTCCACCGCCCTAAGGCTCTCAATCGATATCGATACTTTGAAGCCTTTTTCTCCCATCTTTATTCTATGCACATTCGTGAGCTATGGAATCTTTTTACTCCATCACTGAGCTCCGGCTATATCTGGCTTTACAGCCCACCATTTTCACCGAGTGTCCTGGAATTTCAAAGCCAGAGCAGGGGTCCTCTCTTGACCCACTGCTGCCCCTCTTTCTCCCCGGACTTTGTGACCACGAGCTCTCACGGAGTCCCGGAGAGCAGGTGTTAGGGTAAGCCCAACTCACCTTCCAACATGCAGTGCTGCCTGTCACCCCAAGGCTTCTGTCCTGTCACCCTGGCTTGTGTGCAAAGAAACTAGCGTTCTCTCTTTAAAAGAGGTCCTCTCTGAACCTCTGTCCTCTGCCGCTTAAAGTGAGGGGCTGGAGCAGGAGGCAAAACCCAAATGGAGCCCGGCCATGTTGGCCGCGTCCCTGGGCAGAAGCCGGCCGTGGCCACCCGTGCTCCCCTCCGCAGCCCCGCGGTCCCCCTGCTGCCCGGAACCACCTGAGTCTCCTCTGGTAAAGAGAAGAGGGAACCTGCGGGGTTTTAATTAAACGTGGCTCCAACAGAGCCGCAGTGCATATTAAAACTTTTATTAGAAACACGGTCGAGGGCCCGCGTTCATCAGGAATGAACAGAAGTGCTCGTGGTGGCATCCCCAGAGCCAGGGAAGGCCTCTCGCCAGCAGGTGGTTTTCTGTTCCCTAATGCAAAATCCATGTGAGTCACCTTTCTTGTTAGGAACGAACACATTTATTGTTGTCTGACTGACTGCGTGATTTTATGAAAAGGGCTTTGTGGAGAAATTCCTGACTCTGTGGCAGGAACGCCAGGCCGCACATGAGTGGCGTGGGTTCCTGTTCTTGTCTGATGGTCTGCCTTCATGTGCGCGGAAGCTCAACGGGTGGGGTGCTCTGAGGTGGCTCTAAGGCCCCTCCCACGGCAGATAGGAGCTCCTGGGTGAGGTCTGACCTGGGAGGCGGCAGGCTTGCTGTCCATTTCTGTCACTGCTGGTCAGGGAACCAGGCTGTCCACCGGCTGTCCCTTTGCACCCAAACTCCTCCCCCAGCTTTTCAGCACAGCCCTGTTTCCCAGGTACGTTTCTGCGGTCTTACAGGATGTCCTTGACTCTGTCTCTCTCCCAGTCTTGCAGTAAGTGATATGTTTGGGCTCTGTCTTGGAATGGGGGTGCCGACACACCTAGGTACCAACTGGCCCAGAGTTACCCAGACAAGGACTCAGTGGCCGCGACTAGAACATTCCCTCTGGGAAGGGATTTGGTTCCAAGTGCTGTCGGACCCTCCACCAAGGGTGATAGGGGAAGCTTTCGTGGACACTTCCTGGAGACTGACCTCACTCAAGGCGGAGTAGCCGGCGTGCGGTCTAGTGTTGCTAGAAGGTTCCCCAGTGTTCTCCGTGCTCCTTGTGAGGCATCAGGACCCACCACCCAGCCTGCCTGGGGACATCTCACGTGGCCACGGTCCTTGTCACCCGCCAGCCCTCTTCTGGTCCATTTTCTCCAGGGCTGCTGTGCTGACATCCAGTGCCCTTCCATGAGGGTTCCCTGCTGGGTTTTGTGGTGGGGTCGCACATCCTCACGTGACTCAAGACCCTCAACGCCTGGCCCTGCTCTCTGCCTTGGCGTCCCCCTCCCTTCTCCACCTTCTCCATTCTGAATTCCTATCCCTTCCTAGACGTCTTTCCCCTCCTTACCTCCCGGTCTTCTGACATGCCACTCTCTCTGGTGGGAACATTTTCAGATAAGGAAAGATGGCTGGGGGTGGGGGGGCGATTTGTCTCGGCCCTGTGGAGTGAAGGTGGCAGATAGCAAGACATCAAGGGTGTCCACACTCTACTAAAAACTGTGGAGAAGCAAGACGTAAGCTGTGGACCATGTTCCGAGAGAGGGTGAGGGAAGCTACCAGTGGGAATATAGGAAGAACTACCCATGGCCCAGGGTAGAGCCTCTATGGGGTGAGGGAAAGAAAAATCTAGCAAAGCCTGGGTTGAGCCAGGTTTAACTGGAGATTAGAGGTGAGAGGACATCACTTTTTCCCAGTATTAGGGGATGTGTAGACGTGTCATCTGGGGTCCCGGGGTCTAAGTGGACACTTATTGACTCACACCTCCCAAAGCTGGCTCAGCCCCATGTCAAGTTCTCGTTGTCAAGTTCCTGGAGTGCACTGTGCCTGATCTCCACTCATGGCTGGCTCCCGTCAGTGCCTAGTTGCCCCCGCTTTCTCTCCATAGTCCTGGGCCTCACTCAGCTTCAGGACACGTTTTCCCCAGACCTCGCCTTCCAAGCCATCACCTTGCCCTATCAGCCTTGCTTCACTCGCTCCCTCAGTTTTAAGGTTTAAAAAACATCTTCTGGTCATGCTTTCTCTCTGTCTTCCTCTCTGTCGCCTGGCCCCGTGTTCGCTGAGCTAGAGACTCCAAGTCTGTGACCTGCACCCGCAGAGCCACCTCAACGCTAATGAGAGAAGGAGGTGTCAGGAGAGGAGGCATGCCTGGGCCTGGCCGCCACCATGGCCCACGAAGCCAAGTGCCGCTTGAGCCAAAGTGGGCTTGTTTTCAAATATCCAGAGAAGAGGAAAAGTGGAAAATCACCTCGTATCTCCTGGTATTGAGATAGTGTGCTTCCTGCAATCTAAATATTCAAATATTCATCTACTTGGCATCACAATGGAACGACATCTGGGTGACGATACAGTCTGGCTTTTCATTCAGATGTTTTGATGGTGTAAGAAGCTAGATCGAGATGCATGGCTTCCTTTCCATTGAAAATCAGTTCTTGTCAGTAACCTATTCCTTCTTCTCCTTCCTTTTGCATTTGTATCAGGGACTTCATTTTTTTTTTCAGCCTCTTTTGGCCTCCTCCGTTTTTGTTTAGAAAAATAGAGATCTCGGCTCCACTGCAATCTTTGGAGAGAAGCGAAAAAGAGAAAGAGAAAATCCCACCACCCCTTCCCCACCCCAAGACACTGTACCCATGTCTCCAGCGCTAAGCTGATGTGAGTGTACCAGCCGGCTCTCCAGAGAGCAGAGAGACCCGTTTGGCGTGCTTGCCTATTTCCATGATCTAAATCTTGAACTTGAAGCCACAGACATAATCTCAGTGCACATGGAACTGGAAAGACACGCACAGTTCACACCACTGTGATGCGTTCTCACCATGCAGGCATGACACGTATGTAAATACAGAATCTCAAAAACAGAGATACCTCAGTGATGCCCTTTGAGCTATTCCGTGATTTGCCTTTGTTTGTCAATATAATTTTCTTAATTCAGAATTTCTCCACCTCGGTACGGTTGACCTCTGGCAAGGGCTGGGTCATTCTTTGAGGTGGGGTCTGCTCTGTGAATTAGGAAGCTTTACAACCTCTCTGGCCTCTGCCCACTGGATACCTGCAGCATCCCACCTGCGACAGCCAGAAAATCTCTCCAGATATCGCCCAATGCTCCCTGGCATGCAAAATCTCCCCCAGTGAGAAGCAGTGACTGAAGTGTGAGTTTGTAGTTAGAATGACGGCCGTGGGTAGCAAACTTCCTTCAAAACTGCTGACGACTTCAGGCAGCAGTGAAGCTGGCCCTGCCAGCCCGGCACATCCTAGACAAACTCGTGGGAGAGCAGCCGGTCCTGAGGAGGTGGGGGCTGCCATGGTCGCATGGGGCGTCAGGGAGACATGGAGAGGTGGCCCCGCCACACATCCTGAGCTTCCTGGCTTCTACGTGTAACCTCCGGCGCATCCCATCCCTGGGTGCAGGGTAGCGGCTTCCTTTCATGGTGTTTCTGAATGAAAGACTGTCTTGGCTGGCGGCCTCGTCACCTTGCACAGTGTATGACCCTAGAGCTCCCGCTAGGGCAAATGTGATGTTCTGCTCCGTCAAAGTCAGGAGCTGCCCAGAGGTCATGCGTGCTTTCTAGAAGCCACTTTGCAGGGGAAGCAGGGATGGGGAATGCAGGCGAAGGGTTTTGAGGCAGGACCAGGCAGAGAAGGGCCAAACCCCAGGTCTCAGGTGGGAAGGCCTGGCCTGGCCCACCACTCCCTTCTTGCCCGGTCTGAGGCACTGATCGAGCCCATGCAGGCATCTGAGTCACCCCAGGTGCCTCCCCTCCCACCATCTCTGCCCACTGTGTCTTCCTCCCTTGTTCTGTGAAACACCCAGTATCCCTTCCCAGATCGAAGTTGTTTTGGCTTCTCCGGGCTCTCACGCCATGTGCCAGCCAGGCCCCAGGAACGTGGCCCACGGACCCACTGGTCCACGCCTGTGAGGACCAGCTCGTACCCTCCATCCTGGGTGTCCACAGAACACCTTCTGCCACTAGTCATGTTTGCTTGGGACACGCACCGGTGTCCGGGGGCTGCCACGGCAAAGTCCCACAACCAGGTGTCTTGCAACAGAGGAAGGGTGTCCTCTCACAGCCCGGAGGCCAGGAGGCCACCATCAGTTGCAGCAGGGCTACATGCCCCCAGGACTTCTGAGAGGAGGCATCTGGCCTCTTCCAGCCTCCAGTATTCCCGGACTCCCTTGGCTTGTGGCATAAGCTCAGGCCCTGCCTCCTCCCCGCATCCCAGGGTCTCATCTCTCCTCTCCTCTCCTAAGGATTTAGGGTCCATCTGAACTTACATGTGCAAAGACCCTGTTACCAGATGAGGCCGTCCTCACAGGTACCAGGGGATGGGACAGGTACACATCTTTTCAAGGGACACTGTGCAACCCACTGCAGGAGATTTGGAGGGAAGGTTATTTCTCTTGCTCCAAGGATTATTCAGCTTACCTGAGCCTTCGACACTAAAGCTAGCCAGGAGGTGAGGAGGAGGAGACCTGGTCTCCAGTGCTTCCTCCCCAGGTATAGGGAAGGATTAGACACTCTCCCACTCCCTACCCCCACCAGCTTCATGGGGGGGCAGCCAGACTCAGGAGAGAGAGATACTTTCCAACTCCAAGCAGCCTGACAAACGGGGCAGGTGAGGGGGAGGAGGGCTGCGAGCTGGCTTAGGCCTGATCTGGGAGGAGCAGGGAGTCAGTCCTGGGGAACTCAGCCTTCACCACCAGCTGCTCAGAGCAGCAAGGGGACAGGTGATGGTGCTCGGGCTGGGGTGGGACTGGTGGGATCCCAGGAACAGAGGATGGGGATGAGGAGGAGGCCTGGGGGAGCAGAGGGTATTCTGGGACCCTTCCGAGTACTCAAGGAGCCATCAGCTGGTGACAGTCAGGGTCCTGCCCCCCATCCTGCCCACTCCACTCCCCAGGACCCCCGGAGACTGTGCCTTCTGAGACTGTGGGAGCTGGTCTCCAGTGATAGTATTCTCAACCCCAGCGTGGTAGCCTTGACTTTGTGCCTGAGCTAAAGAGTGATCTTCAGGAGACTGGCAAAGGGGGTATTTAGCCAAAAAGGATGTCGTAGACTGGTAAGAAGGGCAGAAGCAATGAAGCAGGGTGAACTCGGGGCACAGCGCTAGCCACAGTCCCCGGCTGGATGAGCTCTGAGGATACGAGAAGGCACCACGTGGGACAACCGTGTCACACACATGGCTAAGGTGCTCGGAATTATTTTGGAAAAAACGTTCTTTTCTCTTTCTTCTGGTGCCAGGCCCTCCCTCCTCTCCCCTCGAGCCTCTCTGCAGGCCTTGCTCTCGCTCCTGGCCTGTGGCCCCTCTCTGATCTTTAGCACGAAAAACCCGGAACACGATCTCCAGGTGTTGCTCTGGCCCACGGTGTTCACAGCTGGCTCTGTAAACTCTGCCAGAGCCCAGCCTTCCTGGGGCTCCTGGTGTCTTCTGTCCTTCCCTCCTTCCCGCCACCAGCATTCATGCTTCAGGCTCAAGGAGGCACGAAGGGCCACCCGCTTGCCCATGCAGGGCTCCTGCCTGTCCCCTCCTACCCCTGTGTTCCCTGCGTTTACCCAGCAGGCCACGACCGCCTGGTGCTTCCTTAAAACAAATTGCCCAAGGTCCCAGGTCTAAGAGCAGCTGTAAGGCCCTGAACTTCTTCCTAGGGAAGAAAAGGAAAGAACTATTAATTCAGTACGACAGACTGAGGCGCTCTGAAGGGCCACGTCAATGAACTGGTCTATGTGGTGTTGGGGTTTTATTTCATCACAGGGGTTACTGTGTTAAAGAAAAACTATTATCTAGGGACCCTTGAAAAAGCACACTCAGGCTGAATCCAGGACCACTGTGGCAGGCACCGGGAACACCGAGGGGAATTTTGCAGGGAGGCAGAGAGATGTGGTTCAACTCTACCATAGCATGGGGAGGTGGGAATTCGTAGCTGAGCAGGGCGGAGTCAGGGGATCAAAACTGACCAGAAGACACACATCATAGTGATAGGAGAGTTGAACTAAACCGACATAGCAGAACTCTTGCATAAATCCGGCAAGGGGACAATGGATTAACTGGAGAATGATGAAGAGTCCAACCAGATATGTAGGGTGATCTGATATTTCCTGGGGAGGGAGGGGGATGAGGACCCTGATCATGTACCTAAGGAGGTCAGATATTATCTGGGGAGGATGGATCATGAAGAACTTGGTCAGACATCGGGGGCGGTCAGATCTCTATGGTGGGTTGTTTGTTTGTCAATCTGACTTTGTGGGGTCCTTGTTCAAACTGGTTGTTACAAGTAACTGCACAGATGGGTCTTACGGAAGGGCATGAGTCTGACTAAAGTTAGGTCCCTCAAAACAGTTTTGTCAACTGAACATGAAGATGAACTTGCAGGTAAAAAATTCAACCTTTTACAATGACCATGCACCATGCATGATTTGGGAGACCTCTGCAGATGAATAATGCAATCCCAATGAGCGACCCATTCTCAGTGAATTAAAGTCTAACAAAACTACCCACAAGCCTTTGCTCAGATTGAGTAGTTTCTTGGTTAAGACAGGGTCTGTTCTTCTTAGAGGGCCTCTGGGTCACAGCCACACACGTCAGCGACGCAAGTCCTGGAGTGGAACGTACGTGTTGACGCATGAGGTCATTTGGTGAGGAGCCCGATGGGTTCGCATGCGCATAGAATGGATGGGCTCCAGGGCGACTTTTCCGTGATAAACTCCATAAAGTCATATTTCTTGCGCTCAGTGAGCTTGACACGATGGCGCCGAAGCCCTTTGTACTGGCACCTTGGCAGGCATGCCAGAGTGCACTCTGCTGTTTACTCTCTCAAGAAGCTTCTGCTTGGTACAGGGATACCCACCCCCTGGCAGCTGATTATGACTTATGAAAGTACATTATGCCAGCTCTGAACATCCATTGAACTCTTTTGATTTAGCTCTTAATATTCTGAAAACAGAATTACTCGTTGTATTCGTCCATTTTGCATCGCTATAAAGGAACACCCGAGGCTGGTAATTTATAAAGAAAAGAGGTTTATTTAGTTCATAGTCTGCACAGCACCAGCATCAGGCATCGGCTGGGCTGGGGAGGCCTCAGGAAGCTCCAGTCATAGCGGAAGGTGGAGAGGGTGGTGGCGTTTCCCATGGCGAGAGCGGGAGCAAGAGGTGGAGGGGGCAACCAGCTCTGGAGTGAACTAGCGGCGAGAACTCACTCATGACCACAGAGAGGGCACCAAGGCATCCATGACCCATCACTCCCACCAGGCCCCAGGCCCTGCCTCCAACACGGGGTCACATTTCAACATGAGATTGGGAGGGATGCCATCTCCACTGTATCACTGACCCATAGGACGGGATGGTGCCACTTGCTACCCAGTCCTGGACAGTCACGGTGGAGCTCACCAGAGTGTTGGGACACTGCTGTCAAAGTCACAGCCCGAGGACAGCAGGCTGTGCGCCGTGGTGTGTCCTTGAGACTTGCCACACTAAAAGCTGTGCATCGTGGCAAGACCCACAGGGTTCGGGTCCCAAGAGCCCCGCACCAAGGGTCCAACCCCACTGCTTCTAAGCTGTCAATCCTGAGCGAGCCAGCTGGTGTCCCTGCCCTCGGTTTCCTCATCATGCAGTCTCAACCACCACACCTTCCCGAGCCCTTCCTTGCCGGCTGTGGTGAAGGCCTTTCCCCAGGCGGTAGGACTAGGTCCTGGGTCCTCCACCTTCTCCCGTGGCTCAGCTGTGGCCCATCCGTGGCAGTTTGTCCTGCCCGTGACCCTCACCAGTCAGTCCACCTGCCACTGACCCTGGCTCCTACCTGGGAAAAGCAGATGTAAGCAAAAGAGAACAGTGTCATCACGGGCGAGCGTCAAACCTGCTCCAACTTACAAACAGGCATAAATCACCCGCCAACCTGGGTAGTTTATTATCAGTCGCAAATGGCTCATGATCCATCTCACCTGTCATCACCGCCGGGCAGTTGAATGCCGCAGAGATGATAGGGTGTCCCCCTCCCCCGCAACCTGCAGCCTTGCGTGTGTTCAGGCTATATAAATGTAAATGGTGATGGTGAGACTGCCCAGAGTTCACAGAGAGGGCGGGTCTGGCGGACTCCTGGCAGAGCAGGAGACGCTGGACCGCCAGCACCCAACGTGTCCCTGAGGGTGACAGCACTGCATGGGGACAGCCACCCCCTGCAGGCCTAGCCGAGCCTGAGCGTTAGGATTGGTTTCTGCGATTTAAATGACTGAAAAACAGTCGCAAGAGGAAAACTATTTTGTGACACATGAACATGACATGAAATTCAGACTTCCGCATCCATAAATAAAGTCTAGCTGGAGCACAGTCGAGCACGTGTCCTTCGTATTGTCCTTGGCCACCTTCTCCACTGCAGAGCAAAGTAGGCCCATGGAGCCCAGAATACTGTCGACCTGGTCCTCCACAGAGCAGGGTTGCCAACTCTGGAGCAGTGAGTGACTCCTTACTGCAGTCCCCAGACCTGGAGAGGAGAGACAAAGCTGATTTCCCCTCATCTCTTTCTCCACAGATGACAGAGGCATCTGTGTAACCTACCGTGTCTCAATCGAAAGCTTTCTGAGAATGATGGAGGACACTGAATAAACTCAGACAGTCCCAGGAAGCCGGGACATATGGCCACTCTACCCAGAGTTCTTAGCGTGAGCAAGGCAGAGATCATTTGTCCAGGGCAGGGACAGAAGCCCCGCTGTCTCGGACCCTGATGGGTGCATTCTCTGGCTTCCTGAGCCCAAGACGGCCCAAGGATAGAGCAGGCAGAGCGGGCCTCCCTCTGCTCTGCTGGCCCATCTCTTCCCCTGTCCTGGCCCTCACTGGTTTATCAATATTTTGATATTTCTATATACTCTTGCTTTTAGAGGCTAAGCTACATTTTTTTAAAATGTTAGCGCATAAAAGAATACTGAACTTAACATAAACACAATCTCGTGTCTTTATTTGCCTTTGAAATTGACTAAAAATATGCCCCTTCCCCAGGCTCCAGTTGTTCATGAGGGCCATCAGGATGGAAAAAATTCAAAGAAGCGATGCTGCAAACAAGTGTATGTTTTCTGGAAACCCAAAAGCAAAATACTAAGGATTCACCCAGGCCAATGAGCAGACACATTAGCCTGTGGCTGAACTAGCAAGGGAATTGGTTTTTAGGAGCTGAATCCTCTGACTAGTTCATCTCAGAAAAACACAAACAAAAAAGTCTGATTGATTCTGGCAGGGGCAGGGGAAACATGATGGCCTGGGAAGGCAGGGCCGCGTCATGGGGGCTTCGTGCATCTTTGTGGAATCAGGGCTTCAGGCTGTACTTGCAAGTGAGTCCACCGCCTGTGCCTGTCACGTAAGACAGATGTGGCATAAGTCACGCAACAGGCAGGAGTCACCAAGCCAATGTACCGAAAGACCGCAGCCTTGGTGTCTGTGCCGGATCTGAAACACTGGACCATCCTGCCCTGCTCCGAGCATGGGAGAAATCGATGCCTGTCCCTGTAGCTGTCCTGGGCATCGCCTAACTGGCCAGCTCTCGGTGCAGTTAGGACAGGAACTGGGAGGTACAGGGGGAAAGCCGCCACCCCCCACTCACAGGCAGGTGACGCTGTGCACATCTCACCCCAGGGACTCTCCTATCCTCACGCTCCCCCCCTGGATTTTGTCTCGTGGAGTCTGGGTCTCCCAGCTAAAAGTCTTGTGAAAAAAATCACCCCTTACTCTGGGGACCGACTCAAGGACCTGACTTCTCAGACTTCAATTTTTTATTTGTTGTAATCTGGTAGAAAGGAAACGAATATGGGTATAAAGGTGAAGTCCGGGCCCTGTTCCTGGTTGCCACAAGTGCTGTATGCATTTTGGCACATGGTGGGGGCAGGGGGCGGGTGGAGGGGTGTTCCCTGTTCTCCTCCAGCCACACTGCTTAAGTGGTAACGGCTTCGCTTCTTCAAAGAGGCCAGCCCACGTGAAGGCTGAGTGCTCCCATTTCCCAGATTAGACAGCAGAGCTGCCAACCCAGAGGGCCCTGGAGAGAAGCTCATATATTGGCATGGGTTCAGGCTCCAAGCCTGAACAAAAGCCCCAAGTGCACCAAGATTAAGCTTGGATCTTAGCTACACATGGTTAAATTTAAAACATTAAAGCATTTTTGAAACCTAAAGAAAATACACGTGGACGGTTGTTTCATCCTTAAATGTAGATGAGAATTAAATCAGACAAATCTGTTGAAATGATTGTATGA
>CAUYQG010230553.1:0-148112 GCA_963574415.1 Tarsius wallacei
GGTGGTTGCATCGAGAACGAGGCGCCATTGCCCCATGCGGTCGCAATTCGATTATATTCAGCACTCGCACATCATCGTCATGGTGCCATAATGTTGCTGTTGTGGTCGATAGTGGAATGGCACGGCCGCAACTACGACGACGATGATGACGACGACGACGACGACGACGACAAAGGCAGCCAAGTAACCCCAAGCCAGCAATGACCCTCCCACTACCCCAAGCTCTAAGACACACAAGGAAGGAACCATATCTGTAGTCATGAGAAGGCCCAAGATCCCCACTCTGTACCCACTTCGAGTCTCTGACCTCATCACACCAGAAACTAGATTCCAGCTAGTGACTCTCCAAGTTTTTTAGTTTCTGACTTTCCTGCCTGCATGTGGATACCACGACTATCCACCAGCTCTCCCTGGTGGAGTTGCCTTCACTAGGCTTTTGTGTCTCAGAATATTCCTCCTCAACACAGAGGCCTGCTGTAGCCATCTTGGCTACCACCTGTCTGCCCCACCCTGGCCCACTGACAATCGTGTTCTGTATGTCTGCCCTCCCACCCACCCCTGTGGCAACAATCCATGGGCTATCATCAACCTTTGAGCTGGGCCAATCAGATTCCCTGATTGAGTAAGAAAATTCCAGGAGAACTGCAGTGCAGCAGCAGATAAAGCCAAAAGATCGCAATGCTTCCCAAAGCTAGAAGCCTCTGTTTCTCTCTAGGTTGAGGAGACAAATGTCAAGGGGCAAAGAAAGCTGTGTAGAAAAAATCATGAGAGCCCTCCACCATGAGGTGGAGAGAGGCTGGTACAAGGAGTAGCTGAGGTCCCTTCTCCCATCCCTGGGGCACAGAGCTACTGTGATCCAGAACTTGCCTCCCAGGGCCTGAACTGAACTGGGAGTTTGTGGCTGGGACACCGGGGCACTGACAGCCAGGGAAAGTCTATCTAATGGTTCCCCATTGATTGAGGTCTTTTAACCCCAAAAAGCCCTTGCAGGGGAGGAGACAGGCTAAGGGAGCTTTCCATGCAGTGGGGAAGGTTCTGTGGAGCTTGGCTCTACACTACAACCCTCTGGGAGCTTCTAGCTGCAGGTACTAGACCCTACCCAAGGGTGACTACCTGGGGTGGGGCTGAGCACGTACAGGTTTACAAAGCTCCCCAGGTGCTCAGGATGCTAGGCCAGGATTTGGAACAGCTAGTTTGAGCCACATACCACTTGCCTCGCATAAACAGAATCCTTAGTATGCAGATAGCAGAAGACAAAGTGGTGGAGCAATGTGGTTTTCTAGGACATTTCACATCAATCTGGCAAAAACGGTTGTCTTTTCTTGTAGGCCTCCAAATGCCACCCAGTTTCCTTCAGGAAGTCCACCACCCTTATCTGAACTCCCCAAGTTCCATCTTCTCCCTGCTCTGGACATCCACTGTCCCCTATGGTTTTCAGCCCTTGTTCCTGGGGAGCTTCTGGCCTGTGAGAGAGAGTTCTGTGTCCTCTAAGGTGTAGAGCTATCTTCTGAGCCTCCCCTGAGCTCTGCCCTAGGCTTAGGCCTGGGTGTGGGCTGTGTGGGAAGGGCTGGAGGTGGGAGAGGGATTGGCTCCCCATGGCTCTCATGGATCTGTGGTGGTCCCCATGGGAGGGTACACCGGCAGAGGGGGAGACAGGCTGCAAGACACATAGGAGAGTGAGGAGGAGGGGGAGCCCTGAGACTCAGCCCAGTTTGAATGGTTCAAGCTAAACCTTCATACCTCTTCTTTCTTAGAGAAAGCACTCAGAAGGTAGGTATGAGGGAGGCAGAGAAAGACAAGAGAGAAGAGGAAGGAGCAGCCATTCTGAAGATCCTTCCAACCGAGGCGGGAGGCCGGCTCTCCCAAAGCCCAGGCTCCAGTGCCAGCTACCGGCCTGGTTTGCCACGGTTCCAAACAATCTGGCACAGCTGGAAGAGTGCAGGCGTGGAGAAGGCCACACCATGCAAAATGTGCATTTGATCAAGGTTGAAAACTTGGTGTAACATGAGTTCTCCTGATCTATTGGATTTCTGCGAAAGAGCCCTGAACTCCTCAGTCAAGTTCAACCTCAGGTCTCGGGAAAAATGAGTTTGTTAATTCAAGCAATTCCCCAGTGGTCAGTAGTTTATACCACATGCTTTGAAACAATGTGGCCTAAGTCAGGGGAGAAGTTGAATTACTTCCTAGGGGAGAGCCAAGGACTATCTGTTAACCTTGACAGGCCCTGCAGTCTCCTGCGCTGACTGGCCTGGCTCTCTGCAAGCCCCCTCCCAAGAGGCTGTGGGGAGGGCGAGGGCTCCCCGGCTCACACTCACACGGAGTAGCCCCCACTATTCAGAGAACCAAAGCTTCCCTACCATCCCCCACCTCACGGCTGGAGAGCTGGGGTCTGCCATCACCTGCCTCTCAAGAAGCCAGTGCCTCCAGGAGCCCCTGAGGTCCACCGGGACAGTGACCCTCCTGCCACACAGACCCAGGGAAGGGGTGTCAGCCAGTGTGGATGAGAGGCAGGCTGTCCACTTGTGGGTCCATCTCAGGCAGGAAGTCGTGGGACGGATCCTTTAAGAGAAGATTAATTATTGCAGGAGAACTCCAGGCCACCTGGTAAATTCCGTTCCTTCATCCAGGGAATATTTATTGGACGTCCATGATGTGCCAGTTTCACTGTCCTAACCCACAGAGCCTCCTGTACAGCATGTGTGTGCCTTGGAGAATGTACAGAGGATGACAGTAACCACCACCGACATGTATCGACAGCACCCTTCAGGCCCTTCCTGTGGGTTAGCCGTTGAATTCTCACAACCCTTGAGGGAGGCACAACTGTTATCCCCATTGCTCAGATTAGGAAACTGAGGCACAGGCCCAAGGTCAATATTTGGATTCAGGCAGTCTGGCTCCAGGGCCTTTGCCCTTGATCCCCTCTCCTCCATCACTATTTGAATGAAAGCATTCGAGCTCCTGCTTATCTGTCCCAGGCTGGCACAACCCAGCACCCAGGAAGTGATAGTCTTAGAATAAACCCAGACTCTGTCCTATCCCAAAACCCAGCAGTTGGCCTCCCTGTTCTCCCTCAGTGGGCCTCAGACAAGGTATTCCACCTCTCAGCTTCCATTTCCCTCATTTCAAAATGGCAATAGTGGTTACCCAAGGGGTTCTTGAGATAATTAAATGAAATAATGGCTATTAAAATGCTTAGCACAGTGTCTGCAAAGAAGAATCTGGTAAAAGTTAGCTACTCTTTAACACTGATGATTATTAGTGACATTGTGACATTAATAAGCTATATTTGTGAAATGCCGGTGAATGTAAGCCTTGATCAGGCCAAGTTTGGGGGAAAAGAATGATCTCTATAATACTATCATCATGATAACGTTATTATTATTTCCAAATGTGGCTGATCAGGGCTTATAAGGGTTCCCTTTCCACTTGATACCTAAAGAAAATATCTTTACTTTATATCAAGATAAACTGTCCAATGCTCCCCCCTTCTTCCCTCCTCCTCTTCCTCATGTTCACCCTGCAACCCCAAGCATCAGGGCTGCCAGGTATGAGCCACAGACACTGCCACTACAAACGAGACGAGCAAAAGAAGCACTCGCCACTTTTCAGGGATTTTAGCCTCCAAATTTGATGTTTTTTGGCAGGGTGTTCAGCAAGATGGGAACACTTGAAAAATGCAAGGCAACCCTGCTCAGGGAAAGGACACTGATATACCACACCAGCAAGGACCACCAGGAAACGCGATCTGCTTCCCAAGTCCAAACCTCCACAAGAGCAACCACAGAAGCCCAGACTCCTTCTGTCTCAAATTCCTACGTCCACACATGGACAAGGAGTGGGGCACTCGAGGTCTGGGCTCACTCACTGGGTTTCGCAGCAGCCTAGAAAGGCAGGACTCAGTTCCCCTGACAGCCAAAGAGCAGACTGGGGACCAGTCCACAGGGTAGAGCTGCCATGGAGCCGGGAGGGTTGGGACGGCCCAGCTGTGTGTCTGTACAAGACTAAGCAACTCCTCACATCGGCTGCTGAGCTGCGAGGAAATGGCTCTGCCTCACAGCACCCTGGCCAAGTTTTCTACGAAGTCATCCAAAGCCAACAGGAGCCCCGGGAACCATCCATCTGTAGCTGTGGCTTCCTCCCTGGCTCTGGGAATCTTCCATTCCCTTGGGCCTGAGCTAAGTCCACTCTCCACACATGTAGAGGAAACACGCCAAAGAGCTAGCCCTTGTTCCCATACAAGGTCGGTCCCTGGCAAGCCCGCCTAGGCCCAGGAGGATGGTTATGCCAGACCCACCTAGCTGGCTGCTGTCTCCCCACAAGCCAGTCACAACACTCACTGAGGGACTGGGCAGCTGTGGAGAGGCCATAAAGGGCATCCACCCCATCCCACGCCTGCGCCACCCCCGTATCCCAGATACGTAGACCCTCAGTTGCATCCCTATACAAATACTTTAATCCCAGTTCAGTTGTACAAACATATGCACCTCTCCTGCCCATGGCAGCAGGCCCAAAGGCAAGCAATGGGCAGGAAGCCTCTGGACACTAGGAGTAAGCTGAGGAAGAGAGGCCCTCAGCCCTTCCCGTTGGCACAGGATGGAAGGGTGCAAGGAGGAATGACGGGCACTGAACCAGGCCCGATGAACACCTGACCCAGCAGCCCAGAGAGATGAAAAATGGGCCTGGTTTCCACCCCACCAAATCCTTCAGGATGACCACTGAAGCTGCAAAAAATCAATTTTCTGCAACTCCTTCAGAAGCCAGGATTTATTTTCTGAGCACGCAGAGTCATTGGCTCAGCTGTTTCCCATCAGCTTCCTGTGTGCTTCCAGGCTGAGCACGACCCACTGCCTCCCTCCGCACTCAAACCCACACCCAAGGGTGTACCCCTGGGAAGAGCAGAGGCCTTGACTCAAGGAAATCAAGCCAAGTGTCATCAGGGGTTCACTTCCAATAACACCTCCTCACGTTTCCAGAGCGTCCGGTCACTTGCAAAGGACCTCACACACGCCCTGCTGAGAGGCAAGACTAAAGCTAGGGAGGGTCAGAGGATGAGAAAGAAGGGGCAGAAGAGACGCTGGACCCAGATTCCGAGGACAGAGTGGTGACATCAGGACCACCGCTTCTCAGCATCAGCCGACATTTACTGAGCACCAACTGCCAGGTCCTTGTGCCAGAGCTATGTCTCCTGCCCCATTCAGCATGAACTTCAGGCTCCTCCCTGACTTGTGAGGCCCTTGACAGTAATGACCACAGCAGCCGGCATGGACTCAGATGCGTGGGCAACGTCTGTCACACACACACTGACACTCAGCAAGGGACACTGCAGACCTGGTCATACCCCTGGGGGCACCAGAAGCTTGGCTATAACTGAGCCAGATAGGCCTCTCTGTGTGGCCTGAATGAGTCCTTTAGTGAAGGCTGCGTACCTCATTCTCTCTCCACAGTCATTCTTGACAAATCCCAGCATGGTCTGTGTCATCTACTCTGGCTCAGGGTTCTCAAGGCGTGGTCCCTGCACTGGTATCATCAGTACCACCTGGGAACTTTGGTGAGCTGCATTCTCAGGACCCACTCCAGACCTCCTGAATCAGAAATCCCCACGGTGGAGCTCAGCAGTCTGGTTTAATAAGCTCTCCAGATGATTCTGAGGCACACTCAAGTTTGAGAACCACCACTGCAGGTGATCGTGTTGAGGGAGGACTAGACTGCAGGGGGAGGGGTACCACAAGCTCCCCTTCCCTCCTTCAGCCAAGGTGCAGCACCGACCTGTCAGCTAGTGAGCCTGAGGAAACTCCTCCACCCCTAGGCTTCTCAGTCTGAATCTGGAGTCCTCTGGGCCCCTGCACCAGGCTGGCTATTCTACATCTTGCTGCCAGCCCCCAAGCCCCCAGTGGCCTGTCTTGCTTCGTGCTGCTGAAGGTGCAATTTTTATGCACAGCATAATTAAGATATTATACAACACACACTGATCACGTGCCCTTCTCAGTGGTCTCCAAGCTTGCTGTTTCCCAAGGTAGAGCTCCCTTCCTCGGTGGGCGTGCCACACTCCCTTGCTGCAAGCCAGTCTCTGAGCAAGTGTCACCTCTTCAGAGGAGCCTTCCCAGACCAACCCATCGAAGGAGAACACCTCATCATCTCTTTCCCTTCATTTTTGGCTTCATCTTCATCTAATATTTTGTTGTATATTTACTTGTTTGTGAGGTTTTGGGTTTGGGTTTTTTTGTTTGTTTGTTTGTTTGTCTATTTCTGCTTCTAGAGTATAAACTCTACGAGGGCAAAGCTTTCACCTTCTTTTCTCACTGTGGCATCCTCAGCACCTAGAACACGCCTCCCACACAGCAGGAGCTCAATCAATATAGCGGGTACATGCAGGGATACATATATAGAAACAAGAATTACAGCAATCCACTCCTCGTATTTATCACCCTTGAACACATAAAAAGCCAAAGCAAATTTGGAAATTAAATGCAAACAAAACTACCAATAAAATTAGATGATGTGTTTTGCTAAAGTTAAATTGCCAAGAATGGGTTTAATAGTAGAAAGACGTGGCCTCAGGCCAATTCTGTTTCTGTATTTCAATTTAATTAATACCAATGCAGAGAGTAAATGCCTGCAAACAGATGTATGCAAACAGACAAAGTAGCATTAATAACTTTAAGGCTTTGTTTTCAAGTTCAGGATAACCAGCCGTGATACAAAACCAAAACTCTGCCCATGACCCGGAGGCATCCATTTTAATGAGGGATTACTTGATAACTCTATAAAGCTGTCCTGTTCACTCGAAGCCACATTCACCTTATGGTGCTACTAAAATCCGCCTTAAATAGACACTCAGTTCATTTCTTCCTAATTCTACTTCCAGCAATCTCTTCCTCACATATTTCCCAGCACACCTACTGCCAATGAACTCTAGCAAGTTGCCATGTGTCGAGCCGGAATCTGTTTGCCACGTGAACACGATCCTGGCCACCAACTAATGGGTACACCGCCTACTGGCATGTACTTTGTTCTACCCTCTCTTTCCTCTACCTGAACCAATTCAACCAAATGGAACTTCCTTTGTACAGTGGACCACGGCAGTGCAGGGCCTTCCCTCGGAGCAAACACGGACAATCGAACACACAAACACCACCATGAAGACGGGCAAAGGGTTTCTTAAATGGTGCAGCAAATCCAAGTTACATGGTAAGTACCCAGAAAACCTTGATAAGAGTGTAAAAATGTTTAACCAATTTTAATCAAAAAAGAAATACAGACCTTTGAGCACTCAGAAACAGGGCCCCGAGTCACTGATTTCTTCACCCGTTCCAGGACCTGGGCACATGTCACACATCTCTCCAGATAGTGTAGTAAAGCACTGGCACGTCAAATTCCAGCACGCAGACCAGGCACAGTCTCAGCAGTCGGAAATGCAATTGTTAAGCCATCAGAGAACTGTTCAAGTTCCAAGCCCAGCCATGCCCATGTGGAGCTGCAAATCGTCTCACCGGATTCACACATGTTTGAAATGGTTCTGTAATTCTGGCATCTGCCAGGGCTTTCCAGGGATGAAGGCATAATGGGTGCCAAAGGTTTAATTAAAAATTTATGGAAGAAAAACTTACACTTGAGAACATTACATCCACTCTCTTCAGTCTGGGTTTGGGTTTTATTTTCCCAGCCAATATGGACAAGAGTGCCATGATTCTATTTCGTGGGGACTTCTGAGTCCTGGGCCACACAGCTGGGCGGCTACCGGCAGGGGGCGTGCTCTGCAACGGGGCCAGCTTCAGCACTCTCTGCCCAAACACACACCCTGAATTAGCAACGGTCCTCATGGTGGGTGCTAAAACCAGCCACCCCTGAGGCAGACGTCAGGTTTGGTTGGCCAAGGGGTCATCTTGTCCAATCTTCTGCCTGCAAGCAGGCCCCAAGAAAACCATGGGATTTGGTAGATTCTCTTAGGACTCAGCTCTCAGTCTTGAACAAAAACAACTCTATTTCTCCTTCCATCTCAACTCAGTGCCTCCAGCTGCTGAGGGTGTCTCCAGTGCAGGAACTATACTGGCAGGAGAGAACTCTCCTCAGCCTGTTTCTTCACAGATTGAAAGAAGAATTCCTACAGAATCTCTGTGGGTCCCCAGCTACAAAAACTAAGCTCAGGCTGCTCTCCGTGTGACCTCCAGGAGGGCATGGCAAGGCACGGCCTCTGCCCTAGAGGTCTCCCAAAGGAAGGAGGAAGTGCCCTGTTTGTTGAGAAAGCATTGCTGTGTCAGTCATCTTAGCTCACCACTCAGGTCCAGGGTCAAGCCAGGAATCTACAGAGACAAAGGCCTGGCAGTCCAAGCAAGCTGAGGGCAGCAGGCAGGTCAACTGGGGCACAACATTAGCTGGGAGGAATGCCCAAGGCTGGATCACCACCCAGAAGCAACACCTCCCAGGAAAGAAGTAGCCCTTGCGAGGGCCTCCAAGTCTTGGCACTATGCCCGCCTACCCCTCACCTGTCCTCGGGAGCTTTCTGTGCTCTTCTGTGTAGCCTCCAGGATTCTCTCAGCTCAAGCACCACAGAAAGGAGACTGGTGTTTCAGAAGGAAGAGGGGCTTGTCCATGATCCCCGCCCCCACCTAGCCCCATTCTTGATGGGAGAGAAGCTAGGGTTACTCTCAGAAACACACGTCGATTTGTTGCAATTTTTTAATTAATTAATTTATTTATTCTGACTCAGGATTTCACTCTGTCACCCAGGTTGGAGTACAGTGGCAAGATCACAGCTCACCACAGCCTAGAACTTCTGGGCTCAGGTAATCCTCCCACCTCAGCCTCCCCAGTAGCTGAGACTATAGGTGTATATCACCATGGCCAGCTAATTTTTTAATCTCTGTAGAGACAAGGTCTCACTATGTTGCCCAGTCTGGTCTTGAACTCCTGGCCTCAACCGATTCTCCCACCTCGGCCTCCCAAAGTGCTGGAATTACAGGCTTAAGCCACCTGTGCCCAGCATCTTTCCACATCTCTTTACTAAAAAGCCTTTCTCTGAGAGCCTTGACAATTATTGTCATTAAAGGAAGGAGATTTCGAAGTGACAAGTGTAAGCAGCCTGGTCAGGCCACCCACCCCACGCAAATCTTCCCTCCAGCTCCCCAAGCCCAAAGCTGAGGGGAGACAACCCGGGCCCACTCCCGAAGGCGATGGGTAGGTCCTCCCTGCCTTTGACCCCTCAGTGACCCAGTGGGTAAAAAGGGCAGGCTGGTTCCTGCTCATTCAAGTCATAGGCACAGTAAGAAGGTGAAGGTATCCCTCAGGTTGGGAGTGGCCCTGGCAGTCACCCACCTTGACCTGGCAGGAGCTCAGAGAGGTTGTGAAGAGGTCTTGGAAGGGAGTATGTTGGGAAAGACTTAGGCTGGTGTTGGCTTGGACCCTTGGAGGAATCATCTACTAGCATACAAATCAGCAGCCTCCCCTCTGCCTCCAGCTACTAAGCACTTTCTAGTACCAGGAGCTGTGTTCGGGCTTCTACGGACATTCAGCCCAGCCTTCCAGCAGTGGGGAAAGCAGCTCCTCAGACCTTAGGTGCTAGTGGAGGGAGATGGACCAAGCCTGGCTCTCCCCTCTGTGGCCATTGCCCTGAGCCAGACCTCTTGATGCTTGTGTTAGAAACCATGTGGCCTCACCCTGCCCAACCCCACCACAGCCTACTCCACCCTGGCCTCTAGTTCCACTCACATGCTCCCTCCCCATCTTCCTGGAGTATACCTTTGGCATCAGCAGTCACCTGTTCCAACACCCTCAATGGCTCCCTATTTTTAGGTTGACGTGTAGGCAGGTCAGTCACTGAAGGCCTTGCATGATTAGTCAGTGACCTCTCTTGTCTAAGGTCTTTTATGGGACTCTCTCCTGTGTGGATACTATATCCCACTCACATAGGACATCGACATGCTGTCCTGAATCCTTGTTCGCCTGTGATTTACCTTCTCCCTGAAACATCGATCCCCAACCCCAAGACTTAGAATGTACACAAACCCGAGGCTGCTGTCCAGAGCTGGTGAGTGTGCAGAAAAGTCAGGAGAGCTTATCAGTCATGGGGAGGGCCCCGTGGGTGTGGGAGAGGACTTGATGGCACACAAGCAGGCCACTGGCCCAGGGAGGGAACAGTGGGCCCTCCCTGCCCTCTTTGGGTGGTTCCCCACAGGACTCTGCACACAGGCCACCACCCCGGTCCAGTGGCCCACCATCTTGGCCTCCCTGGGCAACTCCTCCAAGGGGCCTGCACTGCTGAGTCATCCCTCTCCATGACGTGTGTATCCCTCTCAGTTCTGTGCAGCCACACAGCTCTTGCGCAACTCGGCCCTGGGTGCTGCTGGAGTTGGCCCGGGGATTTCTCCACAAGCCCCACCCAGGGCAGGACCCCATGCTGGCACACACACCCTGCACTTGGAGACTGGCAGCCTGGCACACCTGGGCGTTGAACAGGCCTCTGCCAACCTCAGCGGGCAGCTGGGTGCAGGCACTCCTGGGGAAGGAGGCCGAGACAGTGCTATCCAGTTAGGGCCTCTACTGACAGCACACGGGCCTGTCAGCAGGGTTGTGTGGTCACTCTCTTAATCGCAGACCTTCCTCTGCCCCCATCTCACTGTGCTGCCCAAAACCACTGAGAATCCAGAGGCAGGGCCCATGAGATGCTGGATGAGGAGACCAGAGCCTGGGTTCCTGCTCCGCCAGTCTACTCTGAGCCAGTGTGACTTTGAGAAAGTCCCTGTTCCTCTCTAGTCTCAGTTTCTACTTGCATAAAATGGAAGCTGGGACTAGACCGGTGATTTCCCAACTTTGTGCCTGGAAGTCCTGGAGTTTTGAGGAAGGGTCTCAGGGACCCCTTCAGAGGCTTTCCTAAACCCAAACCCTCCTATGCCACAATTGGGGCCTGGAAGCCTAGCGAAGCTGAGCTTTCTTGTGCTCGGTGCCTAGCCTTAGGTGAGTGTTTCCCTTCACAAGACAGAACTCTGGCCTCACTCTTTCTCCCTACTCGGATACAGGCTTCCGAGAGGGCATGGAAGGGGAGTCCTGAGCAGGACAGGGCAAGGAGGGAGGGGCCAGGCAAGAACGAAAGCCACCAGGCAGCATGTGAGTGTTGGCAGAGGCTCTAGGAGTTAGCTCTGACTCCACAAATAAGGGAACCACATGATAATGGGTCCTGGGCTTCAGTCAAGACCCGGCCTCTGGAAGACAGCATTGGTGGGATGGCAGACAGGGGGGGGCCTAGGCAGGCTGAGGCTGAGCTTTAAGGCCAGCAGGCATCTGGTCTGGCCCAAATCCTCCCTTCCCCACTGCCAAGAGGCCTCTCCAGTGCCTCATCCCTTCCCACTCCAAGACACAGGTTGGATCAGTCAGGATACAGGCAGGAAAACAGAGGCCAGAGCCCATGCCCCGTAAGTTAACACACTGAACTAGTTACAAAGTTGCAAGAGTTGCAAAGACAAGCAGGGGACAGAGAAGCAAGCAGAAATTAACAACATCTTTTGGGAGGCCAGAGACGAGTGGATTGCCTGAGGCCGCAGGTTCGAGACCAGCTCTGGCAACTTGGCGAGAACACGTCTTTACAATAAATAAAAAATTAGCCAGGTGTGGTAGCATGCTCCTGTAGTTCCGGCTACTTGGAAGGCTGAGGTGGAAGGATCGCTGGAGCCCAGCAGGTCAACGCTGGGGTGACCATGAGTGTGCCACTGCACTCCAGCCTGGGCGACTGAGTGAGATGCCACCTCAAAAAAAAAAAAATCAGAAAGCCAGCTGGAGGAATAGCAAACAGCAGGAGAAGGTGCTTCCAAACTCCAGAAGCCAGGGCCACCCAGCAGGAACTAAAGTCACCTAAGGACCTCCTTAGTGTGGGGGAACTGAGATCATGGAGAGAGGCTGATGACAGCTAGAGCCACAGAAGAGACACAACTGCCGTGGAGACATGGCCCAAACCACAGCATAGGAGGGAAAGACCCCTTCCTCTCCCTTCCCCCTGCCCTCCAATCTTCTGTCAGTGCCTCTCATTGACCACACCTGGCCAAAGCCAGTTATCAAGGAAGCCTAGGAATTGTCATTTTCAAGGCCAGTCCTTGTGATAGAGCCAAGAGGAAAAGGGCAGGGAATGGATCTGAGAGTTAAGAGGCAAATGGCCCCTGAGCCACACATAGATCACTACCCTTCCAGACACTGCCTATACCTCAAAGTCCAGCTAAAACCATCTTCCCCAGGAAGCCTAGGCCACAGGTTCTAGGCCAGCCCTGACTTCAGTCTGTATGGCCACAATCCTTTGACCCTTGGTCCCATTGCCCATTCAGAAATGGGGCAGGAGGCCTCTGCACTGTCTCCAATCCCATGGATGCCCTGGCAACTCAGCAGGCCTCTGTCACAGCTGAGCACAAAGTCTGGTATGCCCTTTTGCCCTGAATTCCCAACTGGGTTTCTTTAAAAATGAAAAAAAAAATTCCAGATGAATATTCCTAGGTCATTTCTTGCGGGATATATGTCATTGTTGTTGTTGTTTTTAAATCATTGGACTGAGTGCAGAAAAGAAAGCCAACATTCCCAGTGGAACTTCTGTAGGCCCAGGCTGACCTTAGAGGGATGGGAGCAGGCGGAGCTAAGGTCTCCCTGCCTCTGGGAACTTCTCACTGAGATGCATTTTTAGAGCAAGAGACCCCTGAGATTTGGGACAGAGAAAAAGATGTTCACTTCACTAATTTTGATGGGATCTGGCTCATCCCTGCCAAGGACCTACCCATCCCTACCTGCCCCAGTCCCCAAGAGTCAACAGTGGCCTTCTAATTGGCCATGTTCTCCAACCTCTTCTCCCAAGACTTGATAATCCTGAGAGCTGCATTTTGAAACAAAGGCCTGGCAAAGTCATCTCCCTTCCTATTACCTCTCTGTTGTCTCCCTGTTGACGCCAGAGCCTGAGAGAGGCCAGGAGAGTGCAGCTCACATGGGTTCACAATAACCCAGTATTCAGTGACATCATACTGATAACTTGAAATCAGCCACGGTGGGAATATTTATACCATGGAAATCGGCAGACACTTCAAATCAGGGCTTTGTTTTCTTTCTTCCTGGAGAGCTGGTGTTAAACACTTACCAACACACCACTGAACAAGGTCTTTGATGTTCTGGGCATACACCACTCTCACCACCACCACCACTCCCAGCCTCGTGTCCTGTTATCCCATCTCTTCCACCCTCTCCCTCCCAGTTGTTCACCAAACCCACCAGGTCCTGCCAAGCCCTTCAGCCATGGCTCATGCTTCCCCTCAGCTGCTAGAGAGGAGGGAACATGAAGTGCTCTGTCCTGGGTTCAGATTCAGAGGTGGAGGCTTGAGCAACTCACTTCCCCTGGCTGTTCTCGCATCTGTAATAGGCAGCTCACAGGACAGGCTTCCATGAGCGTGAGCAGGGGTGTTACAAGCTCAGCACACTGCCTGGTCCGAGGATGTGCTCAGGCAACATTACCTCCTTCTCTGCCAGTAGAAATTCTCCCAGCCTAAATCCCACCTCCGTGGTGAAGCCAGACCTGTGAACCCAGGAGAAATCTCCCATTCTCTCCTTGGCAGCCCACCCCTGCCGACTATAGCTCTATGACATAAGACCAGAGGCCCCTGTGAGAGCAAGGCAGGCAGCTGGGATAGAGGAGGCAGAGAGGGCAGGGGGGTCAGATGCAGTCCCTGCAGAAGCAGGATGACAAGGCTGATAAAGCTGCTTGGTCCTCTCATGTCCTGACCCACAGGCCAGGGAAACGTGCTCCGTCCCTCCTGAAGGCCCCTTCTCAGCAGAGGGACACCCCCTCCTTCTTGCCTCATGCACCTGTAGGTGCCTGCCCAACGATGGCAGGAAACTGATGCAACGTGTGGGGCAGGTGGCCTTGTGTGAACTTGGGGTGAATCAGCCTCACAAATCTCACCTCCAAACACCAACCCGCTTGCAAAGGTAAGGGAAACACCCAGAATGGGGACCCTGTCGGCCAAGCCTGGATACCACCAGCTGGCCAGCCCACAGGAGCTCTGCAGTCTTTGGGAAAGGAAATGCCACACTCACAGCTTGCCCCCATCCAGCCCGGGACGGCTGAAGATGGACAAGGCACTGACCATGCTGGATAGGGTTAATGTCATTTCTCCCTCTTAAGAGGTCGAGAACCCAGGCCAGGCTTCAGCAGAGCCCAGGGTGGCCAATGAGGTACCCCCTCCTTCCTGTGAAGAGCCCAGCAAACCCTCAGCAACTGGCAGACGTTATTACCCATCACCTTCTATCAGTGGAGCCTTCGGCAAGTTGGCTAACCTCCCTAGGCCTCAGTTTCCTCCTCTGTAAAATAGAAAGAATAATAGCACCTCTTCCTAAAAAGTTACAAAATACGTGAATATGTGCTTCAAGCAGTGTCTGACACACAATAAGTGCCTAATAAGAGTTAGCTATTATTTATTACCCCCATTTTACACAGGAAGAAAGTGAACTTTAAAAGGGAACCTGGACAGACATAATTTGGAGTTTTTGTGCCAAGTTCCTGCAGGATCAACTCTCTAAAGGAAACCCTACGGCTGAGCACAAGCTGAAGCCTCCTGAAGAGAACAGCGCCTTGTCTCCTCTGCTCCCAGTAAGGACAGCAGAGCAGGGGCCACTGCAGATCTGCTTGGAGCTTGGCACTGTGTCTCCCATCACTGGCATCCCTGTTGCCCTGCCCAGACTCCACTTGCAAAGTGTAAATTGCAGAACTTTAGGTTTACAAGAAACTCTAATGACCATCCAGGTCTACAGCTAGGCTCAGAAGCCCTTAAAACCTCCGGCAGCACACTGCTTGAACACCTCCAGGGATGGGGAACTCAGTACCTGCCGAGGCCTCACATTCTACTCCAGATGCACCTGAAGAGAGGCGAAGGGGTGGGTGAGCAAAGGGGTGGGGGAGGCTGGGTGCCGAAGGCCAATTTTATCCATTTCTCGGGTGAGCCTGAGGCTGGGCCAGCCTCCAGTTTCCCAGTCACTGCCTGGGCACGAGAAGTCTGGTTCTGCAGGGAGTTGAGAACCCCTCTGGGAGGCCATGCTTGGCAGGAAGATATGGAAGCAGGTTGAGCACAAACCAACCATTCCCACACCACTAGGCACAGGAAAGAAGAAAAGGGTGGCCGCGGGCGGGGCCCAGCAGCAGCAGCCAGGGAGATCAAAACACCCAGATAATGAGCCGAATTCTTCTCCCAGAGACACCAGCTAACGAAGGGAGCACAGGAAGCCCCATGTCATGGGCCCAAAGTGTTTATACAAGTGTTAAAAATACATTTCAAAAGAAAGCAGGGAAGCCCAAGGAAAACCCTCCGCCGCCCTTGGAAAACAGTTTTTGAAAACCACGTTAATTTGTTTTCCGAAAGGTGTTTGAAGTCTCTCCGCGTACCCCCTGGGCAACTTTAATTCCACCTCCTAATCCCCTATTAAACCTGATGCTCACTAACACAGCCCACTTAGGGGATTATGCTTTTTATTCTTCATTATACAGATACATATTTGGGCCCATGTGTGTTCCTATGTTGTCTTGTAAATTAAAAAGCCACTGTCAGCCACACTTCTCCAAGGGGCCCGAAATAGCCTGAGCGTCATTAAGGCGCTAGGGGGATTTGAAATGAAGTTTAAAGGGTCAGAGAGTGTGATTTTTAAAATTAATTTCCAGAGCCCTGTAACCTTACAGCCAGAGATGAATGGGTTCGTGGGAAAGAGCGAGAAGCAAACGTGTGAAGAGGCAAACCAGGGCGGAAGGGGAGGGTCACCTTTGCCACACATGGCCGAGGCGGTGCGACACCCAGTTCCAGCCGTTGGGGGTCTGCAGCAGGGGAAACAGAAATGCACAGCAACAACTATTACTGTCATCAGTGTCAGTAGTAGCAGGCTCTGTTTCTCGAACACCTACTATGTGCTGTGTGCACACCTCAACTCACTGAATTCAGCAGCCCTCTAAAGGAAGTTATTATCCTTGTATTTCAGATGAGGAAACTGAGGCATGGAATACTCAAGTGACGCCCCTAAGGGACCATTGAAGAAATGGTAGGGACAAAAATTACATTAATCGTGACGATACTGATGAGATTTATTGACTACAGTCATGGGCCAGACCTAAATGATATTATCTCATTTAATCCTCACCGAAAGCCAGTGAGGTAAGTCCTATGACTAACTCTGTTACCCTTACTTTACAGATGAGGAAACTGAGGCTCAGAGAAGTGGGAGGTTTTTTTGTTGTTGTTTGTTTGTTTGTTTGTTGTGCTTTTTTCTTTAGCTTCTAAAGTTCATACAATTAGGAAGGACCTCTGACTTGAACTGGGGTCAGTGAGACTCCAGAGCCCAAGCCCCCAACTTCTCTTCTCTCTCACTCCACAGATTCAGGGCATAGCCCTAGCTGCAGAGGACTCACAAAAGGTATGACAGGGCAGCCTCCTTCTCACTGGCCCTTGAGGCCCAGTGGTCAGGAATCTGTCTGGGGTCTAAATCATCAGGGATCCTAGCAACTAGGGAGAGAACCCTGTGGATTAAAGTAAGCTAGGGAGCCTCCCTGGAGGAAGGCAAGAAGAGAATAATGGGGAATAATGGACATAAGCAGGGAAGACAGTAGACGTGGGCAAAACAGAGTACACAAGTGGGAAAGAACAAGTGTGCTCAGAGGCACCTGGCCGAAGACCTCAGGAGGCAGACAGGGAGAAAGATCAGGAGAGAGGTCCGACCTGGGGACAGAGGCCTTAGGGTCCCTCCACCAAATCTTCTCCCTCTCTGCCTTCCCTCAAGTGACCCGAAGAAAGCATCCCTGCTCCTATTTAAGGCTGGCCTCTTGCCTTGGCACCATGTCCCACCTCACATGCCCTCTTAGATGTCACTCCTATCCACATCCCCCCTCTGGATCATTATACCTCTCCTGCCTCCTGCATAATCAACGGGTAAATTTGCTATAATTCCTCTCATATCTTAAAAAGCCCCACCTTGAGCCCCACATCCCTCTCAAACTGTCACCCCATTTCCCTGCTTCCAATCTTGCCAGAGCCCCTCAAGGCTGTGTGGAGCTGACATGTCTCCTCCAGCCCCCCAGGCCAGGCTCCACCTCCATCCCTTACTGAACTGGCCATCACCGAGGTCAGTCACCAAAAGCCTCTGGGTGACCACAGCCAACTCCCGGCAGTCATTCCTCTGAGTCCTTCCTTTCTCCTTCCTCCCACAACACTGCACGACCCCTGGTGGACCCTCCACACCCAAGTGCTGCAAGTCTGAGGGCTTCTCCTCTGAGTGCTCTCCTCTCCTGTCTCCACCCACCACCTCATCCAGTCCCAGAGCTTTAGACATCACCCAGTCCTGTCCCATAACCATGCCAAGGACAGTGTTTCCAGTTCACACCTCTCCTCTCAGCCCCAGACTTCGCACAGCCAACCTGACACCACCACTTGTGTGTCTCGCAGGCCTCTCAAACTGAAGTCCAAAACCTGACCCATCTTCATTGCCCCAAACCTGTCCTTCCTCCAACCCTCCCTCATCTCAGCAAATAGCTGTAAGGGTAAGGGAAAGAAGGAGGTTGGGAATAGCTCTCGGCTTGAGCAGCAGGGCAGATGCAGTGACAATCCATCAGAAAGCTCCACTGACTCTACCTCCAAAACACACCCAAACCCACCCCTTCCCTTCATTCCCACCACTCCACATGAGCCCATGCCACCATCCGTGGCACCTAGATTCATGGGGTAGCATCCTATGACTTCCCAACCTTCACCTTTGCTCCCTTTGCTTCCACTCAGCCGTCAAAGGAATCTTTTTACAACACAAATCTAACCATGTCACCGCCATCACCACCCCAGCTTCCCATTGTACTTAGGATGACGTCCAAACTCCTAGACAGTAGCCTGCACAGCCCTGTGGTATCTAAACCCTGCCTGTCTCACCAATGTCGTGGTTTACCACTCCCTCAGGAACTCTAAATCCAGCCGCATTATCCATTCTGGCCTTGAACACGCCGAGCTGGTTCCCCCCACCCCAGGACTCTTGCACTTGCCGTTTCATCTGCCTGTGATGCCCTCTCTGATCTTCTCACAGCTGACTCCCTGTCAGGCAGATCTCAGCTGAAATGTCACCTCCTCAGGGAGCCATCCCTGACCACCTGTTTTAATGCTCTACTGTGTGCTTCTCACACCCAACGGTCTTCATGTTTGCTTATATATGTGTACATGTGATCTGCGTCTCTCTAGAATGTAAGCCCCAGGAGGGTAGGGACCTCACCTGTCGTGCTCACTGCTGTGGCCCCAGCATCCAGCACAGTGCCTGGCTCAGATCTGATGCTCAGTCACTGTGGCATGAATGACTATTTCCTCTCATCTCCTCATTCTTCCTCCGCCACCCACTCAATCTCCCCAAGACCCTGGCCTTTCCCACAAGGCCCAAAGTCCACATGGTAAAGACAGACAGTCCTGATGATGACAGGGCTGAGGCTCAAGGGAGAACAGAAATGGGAATTGTAATGGCTGTCTTTTATCTCCCAGCCTTAGCTGCCATGCCCACCTCCCCACTGACTAGGCAAAACCCCTTGATAGCTGTGTGCTGCACTGGTCACACCTGCCCTCGGCCTGGGGACAAACTGCACAGCAGGCACCCTTGAGCTTGGGAGCACCAGCTGTGCCATCGTATAGGCAGGGCTCACATCCTGACTCCCATGCTTATGGCCAGGGGACCCTATAAAAGTCTCTTCAATTCCCTGATCCTCAGTTTGCTCATCTGGAAAATGGGGACAGGAACACCACTATCTTCTTGGGTTATTGTGATCATTTGAGTGACATAATTTAATCATTGTAAGGAGGGCTTGGCACAGGGCGTGTGCTCAATGAAGTGGTGGTATTATTGATACTATGGGTTATCATGGTGAGTGGGATTGGACCCCAGAGAGGAAAGGGGCTCCACATATGCTCCTCCTGGAACTAGTAAGTGTGACCAACAGGTCTCAAGACTAAGAAGTCAACACTGTCTCTACTAATTCCAACAACAGTTTCAGGTAGCCCCACCTCCTCTCCCCTGTATTCCCTCTCAGTGAAGCCATCAGGCCTTGACTTAGGTCATGACAAGATTACCTTAAAAATAATGTAACCTACTTATGCACTCCTCCTGACAAGGCCAAGCTCTTCCTGTGCAGGGTAGCAGGCAGGGCACTGACTCCCTCCTTGATACAGGAAGCAAGTGAACAGCAAGTGCTGAGAAGACAGCTGACTCATGCACTCTGAATGCCAGGGCCAGGTCTGGGTTCCCTGTCCCACCCCCAGGCATTGGTCTGGACAGTGGGATGGAAGCCCCATGCACAGAGCCCCTTTAGAAGGGACAGTGTCCTGGACTCAGTGCCAAACCTGGCCCTGGGGTTCCCTCTGATACGTACCTGGCAAAATGTGACTGTGCCTCTTGATGCCTTCAGTCTACCAAGTAGCTAGACACTTGGATGCTACACGTTTATCGTACCATAGTTAAACATTAAGCTACACTCAATATGTGAAAACCATGAGCTCTAATTACAACCACACTGACAAACCTTTGACCCAGCCCCTCACTGCCAGCCAAAAAATTAGGGGCTGAACCTGGGCCACAGGAAAATGTCCAGCTCAGAACAATCTGCAAGGCATGCATAGCTGTTGGAGTCAATCCTGCACCAAGATATCTTGGTCTGAATACCATTCCAGGCAACCCATGCCATCAATGCTGGTCCAACCCACTACCATGGTGCTCCTCAGCCTGCAAAAGCACTTGCTCACACCACCCCACTGGCATCTGCATAACTCGGAAGGAAAACAGGGTGGGGATGGCTGGCCCCTCCTGACAGACAGGGATACTAAGACCCAAAGACAAGCAGAACTTGCCCATGGCCACACAAAGCTTTAAAAAAACCTAGAATTTAATGGCCTGACTCCTAACTCCATGTTTTTGCAAGCCCTCTGCCCTGAATGGGTTTAAAAAAAAAAGGAAAGAAATGAATTGTTTATGATCATTATTATTCCTTTTTTACCTCTATTAATAAGTGCAAAAATAAACACGCCTCACACTAGTCAAGACCTTTACAATGTGCAGTCTTTACAAGGGTTTTCAAATTCATTTTATTACCTAGGTTTCACCATAGGCCTTTCAGGGTGGTATGAGCCTCCATATCTTATGGATTTCAAACTGAGGCTCAGTAAGGTTTCTGGCTCACCCAAGGTCACATGGAACATCAGAGGCAGGGGCCATGTCTCCTGACTCACAGCCCAGGGCTCCATGACCTCCACTCACCACATCCTGATGTAGATGTAACTCTACTCCAGCATTCTATAGAACCACTGAACCACAGTATTTCGCCAGCTACCAGCTATTGAAGATACCACACTTGTCCTCCACAGCACCTCTCCTAACTTACCTCAGCCTGTTGTCCTTGACCATGCATGGGGCCTTTGGGATCTTCTGGGCACCCCCAGGAATGTACCCAAATATACCTGCCAAATATCACAGTGATCAGATCATCCAGAGCACAGCCCATGACAACTCCCAGCTAGGTGGGGCATGGTCCACAAAACAAAGGCCTGAGAAGGTGTCAGACAGCACAGGCAAGGACCTAACAGACAAAATATGCAGATCCCTGCCACAGAGTTCTGGGTGGACCTAGACACCCCTCAGCATTTTCCATCCATCTAATCACATAGGTCAACCCCCTCATTCCAAAGGAAGCCAGCCCAGTCTGGAGCCCTCACCAAGCCCAAACTTTACCCCAGACACTCAGCCTGGGCATCACAAACTTATAATCCCCATTTCCAGGATCATCTGCAGTCACTGGTCAGGGGCAAGCACTCGGGCCTTCTTCCATCTCTGGGACATACAGCAAACAAGTCCAAGCCATGGGTGAAATGTGTAGACAGTTCTCCATGGGACTGTTGTCCAGAAAGCTGACTCTGAGATGTGTGAGCCTGATCAAACAGCACTGCGTGGGGATGGGGCACTCAACAGAGAAGGTGCTGGTTCTAAGAAGAAGACTAGAGCCAACACTGAAGGGTGGGAAAAGGCAGGCTATAAGGGTCCACAAATGCTTAGAAGTCTCAAATGCCCTGGAGGTACAGAATCACCTTGCCCAGTAGCCAAGTGTTTTAAAGCATCAGGCAAAACCTTAACCATAATTCACTTCCTGTCTATACATGAAAGTCTCACCAAGGATGGAGGAGATGGCTGAACACTGGGCCCACTCTGGCAGCATGGAGTGCCTGCTGACACCACCATTGTGGGGCTTCCAGGGTGGGGACAATAAAGGAGACCCCCATGGCCATAGTCTCCTCACTCCAGGTGCTGGGCTTCAAGGGAGTTTGAGAAGATTTGTGCCGTGCACATCCCAATAGTAAGGGGTCCTAACCACAACAGAATCTTCCTGGAGCACAGCAAACCCCTGCATGCTTCTCAGCAGCCCTGAATACCTGAATTCCTCCTACAGGTGGGGAAAGAGAGGCCCGAGGGCCAGGGACCTGCTGGGTCACACAGGCAAGATGAGAGTCGGGAATAGGCCTTGTTTTTCCCAGTGCCTAGGGTACCTCCTGCCCTATTAGCAAGGCCTTGGCACTTTGTGTTTTCCCTAAGTTGTTCAGACTGTTACATAACAGCTGACAAGTGGCCCTCGTGTGTTGTGACAAGAACATCAAAGGAGCTTTCTTGAACATGGTCTTTCCAGGGCTGGCGGCATAGAGCAGAGCCCATGCCCAGAGAAAGGACAGGAAAATGGGTATAAAATTACATAATAACATCTGAGGCATACACGAAGAAAATGAATGTTCGCTCAACCATGGAGACCCTCTGGGAAAAGACAAGGCAAGATGACCAAAGGTTTGATGGGCCTTTTAAGGTTTTGTTTGGTCAAAATGTTTGCTCTTATTTTAAAAACTTCTTTGTCACAGATAAAATTGTTCTCTAATTTGGTCATACATTTGGATTTCATTATTTTCCGAATGTATTCCAGACATCTAAAGTTAAACAGATGTCATCAACCCCGTTTAGACCTAAAAGACTTGTAACCAAACAGTGACTTCAACCCCAATACAATACCGACTTGGAACACTGTGTTTTAGTCATTAAAAGTTTTAAACTCAGCTCCATTTTTCTCATTTCCTATAATGAGATCTCTTCCCCCTCCTTGAAATACACCAATTCTTCAAGGGTCAGTGGAAAGTCAAACCAGAGAGTAAAGCAAATTTAAATATGAAAAATGGAAGAGTGAAATATGAAATCCTTTTCCACGGAAACCCTCACCGAGAAACCGAAGCACAGTTTCATTGCAAAGGAGGAAAAACAGTCAGGGAGAGAGGCAGCAACAGTGTGAGTGCAGGAAGGGGATTTGGCTTCTAAAGCCTGAATTGTTTTATCGTTCCTTTTCTGACAGGGATTAGATTAGTGAGAATCCTCCAAGCCTGCTCAGGGCGTCCTGGGGACAGTTAAGAAGAAAAGACAATTCTTACTCCTCTCCGATTCTCATCTCTGAGCTCACCCCCAAATGAATTTGTTAAACGGCATAACCAGGTCAGAGGAAAGTACCTGTCTGAGATGCCCAGAATTCGCAAGCAGGGGGCACATGGCCACTGGGGAAATGCCCGGGGAGTGGGGAGGGGATCTGGGTTTGGAGCTTGGAGATCACATTTGGAGCTTGGCTGCATAATGTCTTCATTAGTTTTCCTAAGGAAACGGTAAAGAATGAACTAGAGACAGGGATGAGGAAGGACAGAGACCAGAGGACCTTTGCCTCTCCCATGGGAACTCAGACCACTCAGTCCTCAACAGGGAGGCAGACCCCCAGCAGTCAGGTCCCTGCCCCCAAGCCAGCCCCCACTATATAGAGCTAAGTGCCGCAGGCAGGTGCACTGTCCTCAGGAGCCCTGGCCCCACATGTTGCACTGCCCACCCAGCTCCTGAGGCCCCATTCTTCACTAGCCTCCCCTAACTACCTCCTTGAAGTGGGAGATTCAACATGGGAGGGAGGGAAGGAGAGCTCTGACCCGCTTGCCTAAGCTTCTGGATGCATACAAGGAGATGGCACTTTCTGTTCCTCTTCCCACCAAAGAACTCCCCTCCCCCACAATGAACCCCTTCCTAGGGCACTTCTGGGAAGAAAAACACCTCTAAAAATGGGAAACCAGTCTACCCTCCAAAAGCACTTCCTACAGCACCCACTCCCAAATACCTGTTTCAGGGAAGGGGCTCCAGTCCTGAGTCCCAGGGAGAAAGATGGCCACAGACACACTTCCAAGGGGAAGATTCTGTTTCCATGGCAAGATTCTTGTTGGGGTCTGCTTTGTTCACCCAGGAGGGGAGGCAGGAAGGCCAAAGAACACAAACACAGTAACCTCTGTTAGAGGACAAAGTCAAAAACCACATTTGAGGTAGGCATGAGAGAAAGGTGATGCCTTTGAAACAAACACAGAAACGGGCCCATGCTGGGCCTGAATTGGATCACTTCATGTCCCAAACATGAGAACCCATCCAAACGGCTTCCTCCAAGCATTATCCAGAGAGGCACTCGCCCCCCTCCCCCCATCACCAAGTTGAAGGCAAGCCACATAACCTCTCTTGATTCTCTCATCTGCACCTCCCAGAGGACTTGTGAGGATCTTCTCTCTGAGGCTCAAGAGCTTTGCCTCGGACTCAAACCTGGATGGATGAGGCCGACTGGCTGTTGGAGGGCTCTGCTGAGGATTGTATTCTCAGAGTTTGCAAGTGATATCTGTCTTCCTTGCGGGAGGAGAGAGAAGAACTGCAACTAGTTCTCCTACCTGCCAACCCAGAATCAACCCACCTTGTTTCACAGGTATGGACACTGAGGCCCAGGGAAGTAAAGTAAACCCATGCAAGGGGTCACACACATCAGGACAGAAGACCCAACATCAAAAAATCATAATATTGGAAAGCTAGAAATCTGCTAACTAGTGGATTTCCATCTTCAGGGTTTCCTGGATTTGAATTCTGTTGGACTGTTCGATGCACTTGAATTCTGTTGGACTGTTCGATGCACCATCCTAGAGTGAGTCCTACACACTTCGAAGAGATGCACCAGGGAGGGGGAACTGAGGTCAGAGAGGTAAAGTGATGCTCCAGTTTATACAGCGCGCCAGTGACAAAACTGGAGTGGTGGGAGGGTCGACATTTCCACTAGGTCAACCTTTCTACTAGGCCACATGCCAGGACATTGTCACCCAAGGACACTGACAAGTCAGAATTGCCAGAGGGCAAAATGCAGCTGGGATGAGAAGGAAAAGGATGTGGAAAGAGAATTCATTCACCGCGTGACCCCTTGGTGGGGATAGTCAACAGTGACAATATATTGGTGGAATGGTTCTTATGTCACTTAAAGACTTGGAAGGGAGAGCCCACTGACTGATAAGACACATTACCACCAGGGCCCCTTGAGCTTACTCCCACAAAGACTCTTTGGCCAGCTAATGCTCCTCATTCCTCTATTAGGTGGCTAGCAAAGCTCTTTTAGACCTACAATAAACTGAAGTCACAAAAGGGACAAATTAGCCAGCAATTATTTGCTGGTAATTATTTGCTTTACCAAAGGATTGTTTTCCCTTTGGGGGGGGAGGGGGGGCCCCTCTTATAAATAGCAAAAGCCCTTGCAGCATTTGTGCATAATCCCATGCACAAAGACTCTGAGCACACCCAACCATTCAGAAGCACAAAGCCACTCATTAAGTTGGGAATGACAACTGCCTGACATAAAGCCCCGGATGAAGGGCTCATGGCTGGTCCAAACACTAAACCTACCAGCAAAGATCATGGCTTGGGAGGGGGCGGGGGAAGTAAGGATGACCACAGAAAGCATGCCAAGGAAAGTGGGCATGGGGCCCAAGATAATCCCTGAAGGGGAGGCTAGAAAAGTTTTGGTCCTTGTTGCACCTCAGGGATAAACACTCACTGCACAGATGCAGATGGAGTGCCTTCCACGTGCCAGGCATCACACTTGGCACTGGGTAAGATGGGGCACAAACCCAATACAATTCCTGCTCTCCTAGAGCGTATAGTCAGGGGTGGGGGCAGATATCAAGACAGATATCAAACAGCCACACTAACAAACACTTAACTGCAACTCACCTAAGGACAGTGAAGAAAAGGAACTCCATTCTAGAAGAGCTTTTGATAGACACCTGACCTAGTCTGAGGGTCAGGGAAGGCTCTGCAGGAAGGAATCATTTATGGAGTTGAAATCTAAAGGATCAGCAACAGTAAACCAGGCAACAGGGGTTGGGCAGAAAGTGATCCAGGCAAAGGTCAGAGTGTGTGCCAAGGCCCTGGGGTGGGAAGGAACATTGTATGTTTGAGGAGCCAAGAGGAAGGCCAAAGTGGCTGAGGGAAGAGAGCGGAGAAGCATGATGACAGATGAGGGCTTGTAGGTCATGCTAGAGAGTCTGGTCTCCATACAAAGAACAATGGGAAGCCACTGGAAAGGTTTTAAGCAGATGAGCCATGATCTGTCTGTGTTTTGGAGAGATGGCTCTGGGTGCTGAGTGGAGAAAGGACTGGGGGAGGGCAAGGGCAGCCAGGACACTGCTGTCTAGGTGAGAAGTAAAGGTGACTGGACCAGGGTGGCAGCAGTGACAATGGACAGCGGTGGAGGGATTCAAGAGCTGTAGGACATAAAACTGACAAGGCTTCTGGATGGATGGGGCATGGGGGCTGGAGAGAGGGCCTGTCAGGGATGCCTCCCAGGAGTCCTGCCTTATAAATGGACAGCCAGAGATGCATTCCCTGAGATGGGAACACTGAGGGATGGCCAAAGTGGGTATGCTGGGGTGGGTGGGGAAGGTCAGGAGCAAAGGTGTGGATACGGTTGAGTCTTGGACTCCTTTGAGACAGCCATGCAGAGACTTTGAGGGGCAGCAGAGTATACAAGTCCCATGGGAGGATATGGGCACCTAGAGCCCCATGGTCCGTCTCTGGCGGTTGCTCAGGGACAAGTCCCAGAATGTGACACAGCACACACCTCTCTCCACAGTCCCCATCATGTCCTCCTTTTTCATCTTCTTACAAGGTGATTTCATAGGGAGATTGTAAGATAGAGCTGCTTGCCACAGAAGTCAGACATCTTGCTGTGTGAGGCAAATCTCAAGGAAACAGCAAGAGGAAAGAAGCTTCAAATCAGGCCTTGGAGATTAAGTGTAGACACTCAGGAGAACTCCCTGGGTCTGAAGGTGGGACACTGGTATGCGTGAGTAAGCAGGCATCTGGGCTCTCCTTCTCCTGAGGTCTCTGAGACCTCTGCCATCTCTGGGGATGCCTGGGACACAGTCCTGTCAAGAGGCAGGGGATTGGACCAGGGGAACCATGAGGCTTCCTGTGCCCCAGTGACAAAGTCTTAGTCACAGGGACTCTATACACCAGGTAACAAGGGCTCTGCTCATCAAGCACTCCCCACAGGGTTTTCCTGCATTCCTGCATCTGGTGCTCACAGCAATGCTCCTGGGTAAGCATCAGTCCCAGGTGAAAGATGAGAACACTATGATCAGAGAGGTTAGGTCCCTCACCCGAAACCACACAGGTAGAAAGTTGCACTGCTGGGATTCAAACCCTTGCCTCATACCAAAGTCCATACTTTTTTCTCTCCCTTCTCCTCCAGCCACATTCTCACTCCTGCATTTCGTTCTATTCGAGAAGAGTCTGGTACTTATGTGCCCTTAGAAATATTCATAAAATGGACTATAGGCAGGGTAAAAAAAACAATCTGCTAATGCATTTCAATATAAATGATGATGTAAATATAAAAAAAGCTATAACTAACATATAATACAACCATACCCCATGGAAGAAAAATTCAACTGCTCATGACCAGAGAGAAAAAAAAAACAGGGGAAAGTCTGTAAGAAACACAACTTTATAGAAATAGACACAAGATAAAGCTTTGTGCAAATGCTAAAGGTATTTAGTACATTTTGTCAAAGCACATTTCAGAAACACTGTAACCATTCTCACCAGCAGTAAGACAGTTCCTTCTCTTCCCACTGTCACCAGTGAGAAATTTCTACAGATTTGTGAGAACTTTCATATGTTCTTCATATCATGTGGTACAAATGTCATTTCATATCATGTGGTACAAATGTCATCTCTCTTATCTTTATGGTTTATTCTTTAGACGTTTTTCCTAGAAATTTAACTTTAATAACCTTGTTTACAAAGTTGCTGAAATTGATAATTTAAAGTAAAAATCAAGGAATCTGTCATCTATAAAAATCTCTGCAGGGCTTTAGTTCTACTCTCCATCATTGACAATGCCACTGTTGACAATGTCACTCTATCTGATGAATGACAGGATAAGATCCTCCAAAGAAAAGCAGGTCTGCCATGTGCCCTGGGGCCCACCCGGAGTGGTCACTGATGGCTGGTGGTTGTGAATCCTCCTAGCCAACACCTGCTGTCCTGCCTCCAGAGACCTAGGGCTGGCTGGTGCTGCATGACCTTTGTGTCAGGAAGCCCCACATGCCCGGCTGTCTGCACGGCACCCACACAGAAGAACCACGTGGGAACCTAGCTGTATCACCCAGGGATCATGCCCCCTCGGGAGGCAGCTCCATTCTCACTCCAGGCACACTCTGCCTGTTTGTCTGTCTCTTTCTCTCTCTCTCTCTCACACCCCCCCCCACCCACACACACACACACACACACACACACACACACACGTCTCCAAAACAGCAACTGATCCAATGAGCCCAAGCAACTTGTTGCTCACCGCCCTTATGGTATAGACAGGGAAAATGAGCTCCCAATCTTCCCCACAGCCCACAAGGAAAGAGCTAGAACCAACGGCAGGCCTTCCAAACACACTTTCCTTGTCCTTCACCCAGAGTGTGGGACAGGGACACCAGGGACAAACTCAGAAACATGTGCCCATCTGTCCCCAAATGGCGGCAGGAGGGCTATGTCAGAGGCCTCCCTCCATAGGAACCCATCTTTTGCTCTACGTCACTCACAAGATTGCAGGGGGCTGCCACAGGGGTGGGGGGGTCGGGCGCAAGACCCTCGAAAACAGGCATGGGTACTGGAGTGAGGCCCTCCAAGCTTTGCAGAAGCAGCTGCCCCTGCCTGGACTCAGAGAGGCTCTCTGGGCAGTGGGTTTCAGTGTCTCCAGAATGCAACCTACCCAGGCCAGGGCTGGGAGACCCTGGCCATGAGGCTTCTCTATAAACCAATGAGCCATTCCTTCACAGAAACAAGGCCTCTGAAGCCCCCCTTTGACTCTGTAGCTTCACGTCTCTCCCTTCCCTGTGTTGCCCAGCTATGCAAACAAAGGCATGTTTGGGGGAAGAGGGGCGCTCATATTTAATAACCCTCAAATCTGGCTCCACATGTGGCTATTGTTAGGTAGATTTAAACAGCAATTACGGAGGTACCTCCTTCCTCCTCAGCAACAATCTAGGCCCTTAATCCAGCTAAGACCCAGAGAGTTTAGGGCTGAGCTCACTGAGATGAAGGTACCAGCTTAAGCAGGGCCTGCTCAGGGCTGAGGGAGCTGGAATGCGGACAATGGCTCTCCTTAAACTCACTCCTTCTTGCCAGCAGGAAAAAAAAAAGTGGGGGAAGAGGGGGTTGCCTGGCTGAAGTCTCTGTGGTAATTTGGCTTCCAGAGAACTCACATGGAAAGTGTGCAAGAATGTTCAGATCGAGAATTCAGAAAGGAAGGCAACATGTCCCCACAGGAGCCCAGGCTGAGATTCGGGGGGTTGGGATGCCTTCTAGAACATTTGGTGTTCAAGGCTGCCAACAGTCTGACAGAGAAGAAAATAGAACTGGATTTGTAGAAGGAGTCCAAACAAAGAGGGCGCCCCGGCCCCGCACCTTGGCTCTGTTCAGTTCCCCAGCCAGGACCACTATCCCCCATCTCCACTTGTCTGAGCCCTTCTCTTCTGTTCAGCTTAGAGGTTCCTGCTGCCCTCTTGGAGCTCAGGCCCCATGATGGCGCACATGCTATCTCTGCAGGGGCAGATTGCCCTCTGGGCCACCAGATTCACCACCTAGTTGGGGAAGGTGGCTAACAGACAGAAGGCTGTGATTTCTGCCCCCTGGCCTGGGCAGCTCCACCTAACCCACCTCCACTTTGAGAAGGAAGTCCTTCCTCCTTGTCCCAGTGTCTCCTCCAATCGCAAAGCCCCTACTGTGAGCATGGCAGGAGCGGTGGTCCCTCCTAGCCTTAGGGGCCTGTGACTGTCTAATGAGTCAGCGCCTCTCCCGTTACCCATCATTTCAGTCCCAGAGTTTCTCATCTAAGTTTTCCGAGTCTTATTTTGGTTCTGCATTATCACAAAACAATAAGGAAAACCATGTGGTATCAACTATAGTCTTGTATAGAAGCCTGTTCGAGGTTTATAGAGGCAAAGGGACCACAGTCAGCCACTCCTGAGCACAGCTCTAGGAACTAGAATTGGAGAACAGTGGCTTTGGACAACACAGACCTGGACTGGAATCCCAGCTTCACCACCTGGAGGCTGTGTGACCCTGGGCAAGTTATTTAATTCCCAAAGCCTTGATTCCCTCATCAATAAGTGACAATAACACACCACCACACTATGGGGCTGCCCTGATGTGCCTGAATGAATGAGCTAATGCAGCGATTCCCTAAGTGTGGTTCTGGGACCAGCAGCATCTTCATCACCTGGGAACTTGTGAGAAGTGCAAATTTTTCCACCTGAGTCAGAAACCCTGGGTGACATACACTACAGGTATGAGAACATTTGAGAGTCACTGAGCTTATGTGGACGGTGAAGAACAAGCTCCTGGCAGGCCAACTGCAGTCATTGTGAGGAACCACCATTTGGTCATTCCCTTTCCCCCACTGGCCCCGAAGCTCAGGGAAGTGAAGCCACTTCTCCGAATTCAAGCAGCTGGAACCTGGGCAGCATGACTCCCAGGCCACAGCCTTCCCACCACATCCTGCTGTCTTCCACTTGAAGCCCAAATCCTAAAGCAAAATAAGCTCTAGGGGGTAAACTGAGGCTGGTGTGGGTCTTAGCTATAAACACTCGGCAGCAATCTGCAGCGAAAGCAAAGAGACTAAGAGTAGTAACATCCCTCCAAAAATCAGAGGGTACAGGGTCAGAGATTACTTCATTCCTTAGGAATGAAGAACAAGGACACAAAAACAGAGGGTTATCATGTCAGCTTCGTAAGGCAAGGTCCACACCTGCCCTGTACACACCCCTGTATTTCACAGCTGCTGGTACTCAGGAACACACAGGCATCTCAACGGCATTCACAGTAGACACATGAGCTATGCAGGGAAAGGCATCTGTCTCCCTAGTACTTTTCCAACATGAAATGGAAAATACAATCATCGGCTAATCCAGAAGCTTTCAACTTTCTCTCCAGGCCTCAGTTTCTCCATCTGCAGACAGGGCAAACAGTAAGCCCCACAACACAGCCTGAGGATGTGCTGTTTTCCCCTCCCCATCTGCAGTTCGGGCTGAGGCCGCTGCTTTCTGTGCCTTTGTGCAGACCACTCCCTCCTCCCAAGGACAAGGTCCCCTTGGCTCACACTGCACACAGTCTGGGTTGCTGGGCACTTACTGTGTGCAGAGCAATGGCACATCTGCAGCAAGCCCTCAAACAAGCCCCAGTCCCAGGTTGGCCAGTAGAGAGGAGAGCATGATGGAATCTGGGAAACCACTTTGCAGAGAACTCACCAAAGCCAGTCCTACTGCTGCTCTGCCTCCATGTCCCACCATGTTACCTCAGATTAAACACCCCTGTGGGCTCCTCCTTGCTTCCAGGAGAGGATCCAAACTAAATTTAATCAACCTCAGCTCCCCATCTGGCAAGCAAATGCTTACGTAACAATGCACATAGAGCAACATGCTAAGGGTACTGCCCCCTAACTCCATCAGACCCTGCTAAGCTCCCACCTACCAGGCTGTCACACAGTCTGCAATTCCACCATGAGTTGTTCTTATTGGCCCTAACTTACCACGCCCCAGCCATGCTGATGGTTTTTAATTCCACAAAGAAACCAAATTCTGCCCCCTACATCAGGGCCTTTGCACAAGCTAGTCCTTCTTCCAGACTGTTCTTCACTTGGTAGGTTCTGTCTCAGCTTAAAATTCACCTCCTCAGAGAAGCTACTCTATCCAGACTAGGTCTCTCCTGTTGCCCTCTATCTCCTGTTTGTTTCTTTAAATAGCGTTCTTTGCAACTTGCCATTATCTTTTAGTCTCTTTGTGTTTTATCTGACTATGCTCCCTCCTCCAATGACATGTTACCTCCAGTAAGGTGGGGACCATTGTCCCTCACACCCCTGTATTCCTAGTACCTGGCACACTATAGGTCCAAAATAAATATTTGTAGAATGGATAGATTAATTAATGAATGAGCTCCCAGAGAGAAACAGAAAAACATAACCACCATCATCCAAACTGAATGAGGACAGTGACAGTGTTCCCTGGTTGCAGGAAGGGCTGGGATGCAGACAGAAACTGGTGGGAGCAAACAGAGAGTAGCACTGGAGAGCTCCCTATGGGACTGATGGTGACATTCCACCCAGCCTTTCACCAGCTACCCCCAAACCAGGGCATCTCAAACAGCCGGTGGCTCGTGACCTCCACATGCAGGCTGGGTCTGAGTCCTGAGGGAGGAGACCATTCCCTCCCCAGCCTTTTTGTACCTTCTGAGGGCCTGTTGTGGTCAGGGTCAGTGCTGGGAGATGGGGGAGGCACCCGGGAGAGGACAGCGGCCATCAGCACCATACCAGCCCCAACAGGAGTCTGATCTCATCGTGTGTTTCCTGCTGACAAAAAAGACAGTCCCCTGGGTGGGGGGCCCCAAAAGAGACCATCAGACCCTGTGCCCAGCCCCCTGGATAGAGCCCAGCCAGCATCTCTGGTTGGTGAGTTACTCTAGGCAGATGTGTGCCAGACTGGGCTGGAAGGTCATCGTAGCAGTTGCCTTTCATGGGAGTCTGAGCTTCTCCCTCCCAGACTTATATTTGAAACAAGCCATGATGGATGTTCATTCTAATAAGAAGAGTAACAGCTGGTCACCATTTATTTATGTAAAGAACCGCACATGGGGAGAAACTCCTACATACCCCGCCGCCTCCTAGAAACTATTCCATCACCACGAACAGGCCTGCCATGTACAGCTTCCTGCCAGACTAGAGTCCTGCCTCCCTGTCAACTTATGGGATCCCACACTGCTGAGGGTGAGGAGGGGATTTTTTCCTGCATTCGTGTCCTCATATACTCCATGGCCCTGGTATTTATTCAGGCCTTGGCTGCTTGCAGCCAGCAAGGTCCATTAGCAGGATGTAAATAGCTCTCAGCTCTTCAAAGGCCAGGGCCAGCCATTCTGTGAGGTCTGAGTCAGCCTGCCAGGGTCTCGCATTTCAAGCCTTATTCATCTTCCTGATAACTTCCATAAAGGGCCAATGCTGACTCTCTGGTATGCCGGGCCTGCCAACAGCACCCCTAGTGGGATCTTCGCAAGAAATTAGAATTCACTGAGCTCCTACTGTATACACAACTCTGTCCCAGCACCTCTGGGGAGGGAGAAAAGCACAGAAAATACATTCACTATGTTCCGGGGAATAAGGCACATGAGGATAGGACAGACATATCAAGGATCAAATCACCCAGAAAACCCAAGAAACAAAGGTCAGAGTGACATCAGGGATGACAGGGTGAGCCAGGAGGGCAGATGGCCTAGTGACCAAGGACTTGGGTCATAGAGAGACTGGGGTTTGAATACTAACCTTCCTCTTTCTCACCATGTGGCCTTGGTCAAGTGGCTTAAACTCTCTGGGCCTAGGTGTCCGCACCTGTAAAACTGAGATAATAATAGTTAATGGTGAGGCTGTGGTGAGGACTCAATGAAATAGTATATGGAAAATGCTTGGTATGGTGCCTGGCAGAGAGTACATGCTCTAGAAACGTCAGCTGCAGTTGATTATGAGAGGAAGTTTTCTGAAGAATATGAGTCTTGAGACTTCAGAAGAAGTGAGGGACACAGACCCATTCCCTGACTTGTCATCCTGCCTGCGGGTGGTGACATTGGCACATACTGCCTCCCCGATCCAGAGTCAGGGCAGAGGGAAAGACCAGCTGCTGGCGTCCCAACCATAAAGAGAAAAATCGACTCAGACTTTCAGGAAGAAGGAGTGAAAATCTTATAGCAAATTAACCCATGGAGAAGATTGCCCCAAAGTACAGTGTCAGACTGGCATTAGTCTAGGGAAGCCCTGTCACTCAGGGAAACTGAGTCTGAGCCACGGCTGTGGGGCAGGGCACAGGGGTGGTGGAGGCAGGGAGACAGGATGCTTCTTGGCAATACTCCCATTGTCACAGCTGCAGGAAGGAGCTTCAAGGACAGGAGCATGAGCCTTGCACCCTGAGAGGGGACTGTCACTGGTTTCTATCTTAAACCCAAACAACCTTCCTTTCCTGGCCAGATTGGCAGCCACGGTGTAAGAGAAAAGAGTTGCATCTGTGTGGATTTTCACAAAGTGCTCTCACCCTTTGTCTCAGGGTACCCTAACAAGAGCAACAACTCATGGTTGAATTGCAGGTGTGTACAGGCATGAGCATCATCTTCAGTTTGCAGATGAGAAATCGGGGTGTAGAGAGGTTAAACAACTTGCCCAAGGTCACACAGTGGCAGGGCGGCAAAGCTCAAACTTAATCTCAAGTCTCCCAATGCCTAATCCAGTCCTCACTGCCTTCTCCACCTGACTCTCTTCTCATTAGTTCCAGCTGCCAAAAATCAGAGCTGTTTGGACAGTTAAAGGATATATACAACACAAAAAAACCTTTCAACCAAGCATGAGATGCCATGGGAACAAATGACATATCGCATACATGAAGATGCAACTTCCCAGATGTTTCCAGGATGTCAAGCGAGCTCCCAGAGTGAAGGGAACAAGTTCTCCAGAAGGAAACAACTTCAGCTCTGTCGCAAGAAAAGGGCAAAATAAACTAGGGTCTGTCAACACTGTGGAATACCACCAGCCACAAAGCGAGAACGAGGTTGAACTTGATGTGCTGGCATGGAAGGAGCACCAGGGACTGATTGCGTGAAAGTCACAAGTTGTGGATGAGGCATTCTATGTGATCCCACGACCATTAAAAAAGCAATGAAAACAAAACCACAGATTGTCTCTGGATCCATAAACACATATGTAAGTGCACAGAAAGACATCTGGCAAGGCCCACCCTCTACCAGATATCGCCTGTCTCCCCTTACAGGGCCACATGCCACACTTCTGCACCCGCTCTGGGTCCCCCCCCCACCCTCCGCCCGGCTACTTGGCATGGACTGTATCAGTGGGCTGCCTCACCTGCAAGCCAGTCCCTCAGCCCAAGGTCATGGCTCCTTTCAAAGTGGCCACACTCTCTTCTTCCAGATTCTGGTTCTTTGGGCCTAAGGTGAGAAAGACTTCCCATGGTAGCAAGCCCTGGGGTGCTGCACTACGCTCTGTGAATTCCCCTGCCCACAGCTTTTCCTACCGTCCCGTAGTACAATCGTCCCAGGTAGAATGTGTCATCTGTTTCCTTCTGCGATAAAACTCACAGATATCAGTGCTCAACTGGAGTGGGCAGTAGAGGAAGAGAGGGGCAGGCCCTGGTCCCTGAGGCTTAGTGCTCTACCAGGACAGGAGCCTTTTCAATAATTATGTGCTTGTGTGTTTACTTTGTATCATGGAAAATTTCAAGCACATGCAAAATTAGAATAGCATAACAAGGTCCCAGGTATCCATCACCCAGCTTCAGCAATCGTCAATTCATGGCCAATCTCATTTCAACCATGGCCCCGCCCACCTCCCACCCCTATATTATTTTAAAGTATATCTAAGACATCATGTGTTTTAAATTTACAAGGAAATTATATGTCTATATTGCCTAGGTAATTAAAATTTAATCAAAAGCAAAGAAATTCTCAATGAACTTCTGATGGTGAAGAGACCCTGTATTTGTTTTAGGTTGTACCCAGACCAAAGCTTCCCTCCTCCAGCTTGCTCGGAGGCTAGCCAGGAGGCCATGCTGGCCCATTTGTGCCCGAGGGTACGAGTCCTTGCTAACCTTGAATGTGGAGGATCTCATTATACACACAAAGCCATGGGAATACCTCCCACCTGAGTATAAGCTTTTGACTTTTGCGCAACCTATTTTTGTCCCTTGGTTGGTTTGTTTACTTTTATTGAAGTACAATTTTACATTTGTGAGATTCATTCTGTATTGTTGCATATAGCTGTAAACTGTTTATTTGCATTGCAGTGTAGTATTCCATCGTATGAATTTATACCACAATCCCCTTATCCGTTTCACTCTTGATGGGAACTTGGTGGCTTCCAGTTGAAGCTATCACAAATGACATTGATGGACATTCTGACACATCCTTTGATATTTAAATGAATGAATTTCTGTTGTGTATACACCTAGAATGAAATGGCTGTGTCATCAGAAGGTATATGTTTAACTTATCCAAAGTTTACAAGATTTCTGGCATTCAACATCCTGGTGTTTTTTCTGGGCTGGTTATTCCACATTAGTCATTCTTGTGGATGTGCAATGTGTCTCATTGTGCTTTCAATTTATAGTTCCCTAATGACTAATGAAAATGAACACTTTTCCTTTTTTTTTTGCCATTTGCATATCTTTTTATGAAGAGTCTTTCCAAGTCTTTTGTACATTTTTCTAGTGGGTTATCCTCTTTTTCTTGTGAATTTGTTCAAGTTATATATTTTGTGGACAAGTCATGCTTCAGACATAGGTTCTGTGTCTTCTAGTCTATAACTTACTTTTTCATTTTCCTAATGGTGTCTTTCGATAAAGAGAGAAGTCTGTAAGTTTAATAGGGTCTAATTTATAAACGTATTTTCTTGTATGGTTAACAGTTTTTGTATCTTGTTTAAGAAATCTTTGCCTACACTGCTTTCAGTTTTTATGAAGATTCTTTTAGGGAAAAGAAAACACTTATTGGAAACTGAGTAACAAAAGCCCTAGGAAACCACTAATGGACACACCAAACCAGCAGCTCCAACAAGCAATCAGCATGTGATTGCCCCATTAGAAGGACAAACCCCTGATTGTGTGATTCTCTCGTTAAGAGCCACTTGTAGCCGGGCTCGGTGGCTCAGCCTGTAATCCTGCGCCTTTGGGAGGCTGAGGTGAGTGGATTGCCAGAGCCCGCGGGTTTGAGACCCGCCTGGGCAAGCAAGACCTCATCTCTACAATAAATCAAAAAATTAGCCGGGCATGGTAGTGCGCGCCTGTAGTTCCAGCTACTTGGAAGGCTGAGGCGGAAGGATCGCCGGAGCCCAGCAGGTCGAGGCCGCGGTGGCCGGGAGCGGCCACTGCACTCCAGTCTGGGCGACAGAGTGAGACTCGAACTCAAAAAAAAAAAAAAAAAAAAGAGCCACTTGTAAGAACCAAGGCTCTTCTTACCTGTAAAGGTGAAAACAGAAGGCAACTCCTCTGAGATCATTTTTATCAAGAGAAAGTATATAAGTTAGAGTATTTTTTTAATGCCTAAAACTAATTACTGCATACTTAACAATATGCCAGTGACCAGCTTCTTATAGACGATGAGAGCAGGGGTTCTTGAACCCTAAGGAATAGCAGAAAAAAGCCAGCATTAAAATTGAAATGGCTTCTACAGGGAAAGTGTTTTTAAGAGGAGCAATTATCTTTCCATAGGGGCCTCCTCTCTCCCAAGAGAGGTTTGCATCCTATCCTATATAAAAATATTTCTAAAAACGTCCACCAGGGGGCATTTCTCCCACTGAAAATAAATGGAAATAGAACTAACACAGTGGTTTTATCAACTCCAACTATATAAGTCCAAGTAGTTTCAAAAAGCATTTGTTGAAATGAAAAAGGTTTCTTTGAAAACCAATGTTTTCACCGTTTAAAGAGCAATAGGTCTAAAAGGTAATGTTGGCCTCCTAAATTCAAACAGCTCTTCACATCTTAATACACACATACACACAAAGCTAAGATCAACAAGGGAAAAAAACAAGCCAAAAAAAAAGAAAATCTATGCCTGACACATGTTTTCAGAATTTCTAGGAGTCAAATACTATAAACTTCGAATTACATTTAAGTAGGCAAATACCAAAATTTAATAAAATATCTACCACTACTGGAAGTCTGTGGGCAGGAAAGGGGAGTCTTAAGGAATTCTATGGAAAAAGAAGAGTGGAGAATGGAGAACATAGGTGAAACACAGAACCACCCCAAGGAGGAAAAGCTCAGCACTAAATGCAAAATAATGAACATAAGTATGAAACTTAGTAGTTAATAGTATCAGCTAATAGGAAGGTACTTAAAAGCGAGTAAGGTCAGAAGTGACAAGGTCAAAAAAGCATTGCTTTTGGGAGGAGAAAGAAATAAATAGAGAATAAGTATAGCCCCTTGAGATGTGACAGTAAATAAAAAGAAGAAATTAAGAATCCTCCAGGGGAAAAAAAAAAATAAGAGAACAAAACACACCAAGCCCTCCCCCCTCCCTGTTTATTCAATAAACTTCACCATATTGACTGCTCTTCTTCATATTAACAGAAGAGGGCACTCTTAAAATAGGTACTTGCCACAACATGCCTAGAAATAAGGGGAAAACTTGGACTAACTCCATGCTAAGGTATTATTTTTTTTAAAAGATAAAAGATGCATTAAAACATTTCAGCTAATGAAAATTCCCCCCAAAAATATCAACCATGAAGCAGAAGTAAATTGTAATATAACATTCCAAACTAAATTAAATATTATGAATTAATCATTTGAAGATTTTTTTTAAAAAACTAGAAGCAGAGATAAAAACTAAGAATAGAAAAGAACTTCAAAAAGTCATGGAAAAATGCAATGAGAGTTGATAAATTCCAGAAAATAAATTGAAAAAGACAAAACTATCTCAGAAAAGAACAAATTACAAGCTGCCCAAGAGAAAATAGGTTCAAATGAAAATTTTTAAAAGAGCATTAAGGAAAGTAGTAAGGCAATCAAGTGAAAATAAATTAAGAGGTTTTTAGAAAAATCAGAAAGTGGTTGGAATTTAAGGGAGGCAAAGAAGGTCTAACCTATGTATAATTGGAGTCCATGAAGAAAAACAAAAACAATGAAACAGAAATAATAATTGGAAATATAACCCAAGAAAACTTTCCAGAAACAAGATAGATCCTAAATCAACATATTGAAAAGGTCCACTATGTGACTTGGAAAACTGATTTGGAATGAACAACTCTGAGATATATCCTAGTAAAACTATTAGACTGTAATGACAAAGAAAAAATTCTCAGGACCTACAGGCAAAAAAGATCAAATTTTATTCACGTTATAAACTTAGGCTGACCTCAAACTTCCTAGAGTTGGACAAGAGTGGAGCTGCATTTTCAAGACATTTGAGGAATGCGAGTGCAAGCCAAGGATATTATATCCAGGCTTTCTCCAACCAAGTGGTGTCCAACTGAGAGATAACTGGAGTAGCTTCAGCAAAAGGACTGATGGTAATAATTTAAATGGATTATTACAAGATTAAAACAAGGTGAGGTCATGGTATCGGAAGATTCTATCAATATGCTCTGACAAAGTAGAAAGAATATAACTTTAAACATGGTAGCAAAGGAGAAAGTAAAATATGACCACTGATTATTGTTTAGATAATAGGTGAGAATCAAGAGTTATCATATAATAATGATAGACCAGATAGTAAAAGTTTAAGTAAGAAATGAGAAAATTAAGGGCACCATAAAAGGTATAAACACAATGGAAAGCACTAGATCAAAATTACAAAACTTTCTAAATGCCAAAAGAATTTTAACATCTCCTTTTTAGAAAACAATGAAACATCAAGTAGATAAAGAAACTCAGTAAATAAAACATAAGACACATAGTCCTAAGTCAGCACCTCAGTACTTAATGGAGAAACACTAGAGGCATTCCTACGAAAGGAAAGAACAAGGCACAGATACCCACTTTCCCCACTAACATTGTATTGGAAGTATTAGCTAATACAATTAGACAAAACAAGAAGAGAATTGGAAAAAAAGAGGGAAAACTAAGTCTATTTCAGAGGACACCATAATAGATCTAAAAATCCCAAGAATAAATGATAGAACTTCTCAAAATCTTATATTTAAAAACCCCTTTACACTCTTAAAAAATCAAGAACCTTAAAGAGCTTTTGTTTATGTGAGTTTTATCTGCTATTATTTACTAGATTATAAATTAAAACTGAGAAAATGTTTATTAATTTTAAAGTAACAATAATAAACATGTTAGCGTAAATAGCACATTTTTGAAAAATAACCATAAACAAAAACTTTCAGGGAGAAGAATGACATTTTACATCTCTTAATTGTTGAGCTTAATAGAAGACAGCTGGATTTTCATATCTGCTCCTGCATTCAGTCTGTTGTGATAGCATGCATTACATAGCCTACAGAAAACTCCACTGTATACTCAAGAAGGAATGAAAGTTAAAAGGGAAAATTATGTCTTAGTATCATAAATATGAAAGTCTCAGTATCATGAAAATGGTTTTGGCCTTGTGAATTCACTAATAAAATCTCAGGAGCCCCCAAGGGTACCCAAACCACATACTGAGAGCCATTGAAGTAACTCAAACAATAAAATAATTCAGCAAGGCAGTAGGATATAAAATTAACACAAAAAGTCAGTGGCCTTTATAGGCACAAATAATAACCAATTCTAAGATGTAACAGAAAAGAAGCCCCCATTTGCAATAGCAATGGAAATGATAAAATACTTAGGAATAAACCTAATAAGAAACACTGAACACCTATACAAAGAAAACCATAACATGCCCCTAAAAATACAAAATTAGACTTGAAAAAAAATAGAAACTATATCCTTTGTTCTTGAGCAGGATGTCTCAATATCATTAAACTGTTAGTTCTCCCTCAGTTAATTTACAAACTTAATAAAATCCCATTAAGAATTCTAAACAGCTTTATTCTGGAGCTAGATGAGTTGATACTAAGGTTCATGTGGAAAAATTAACTTGCAAGAATGGGTAGGACAACATTGAAAATGAAAAGCTATAAGGAGGGAACTAGCCCTACCAGATATTTTTAAATATTATAAAGTCTCTATAATTAAAAGAGTGTGGTAATGGCACATAAAGGAAAAGGGAGACCAGTGGAATAGAACTCCAAGTTCCAGAAATAAACCCAACTACATGTGAAAATCTAGTACATGATAAATGTGATATCCCACATCACTCAATCAAAGATGACCTTATAATAAATGGTGTTGGTGCACTGGATAGACATTTGGAAAAGTAAAATGAAAACCGCTCTGCACATCACACACAAAAATAAATTACAAATAGATTACAGCTCTAAATGTTGCAAATTAAGCTACACTAGTACTAAAAGAAAATGTAAGTGAATTCTTCCATAACCTGGGTGTAGCAAAGCTTTCTAACTATGAGTCAAGATCTGAATGAAATCAAATAAGAAATTTGATAACCTTAACTATAGTTTTAAAATTTTTTTACAGCCAAAAAAACCACACAAGATAAATCCAAAGACAAATATCAAACTGGAAGAAAATATTTTATAAAGAGCTAGCATACCTTTAAAAGACCCCCCAAAAATCACATAGAAAGGTAGGCAAAGACAAAAACAGACAATTCACCAAAAATATATGAAAATGCCTCTAAAATGCATGAAAAAAGTGGTCAACTTTACACACAATCAGAGAAATGCAAATTAAGATACTATTTCTTACCCATCATATTGGCAAAAATTCAAAATCTTGACAATACACTCTGAGCAAAGTTGTAAGGAAATGAGTGTTCTCATATATCACTAGTGGGAATGCAGTATTGCACACCTGCTGTGAAGAGGTTCTAACAGAATTACATATTCGCTTACTTTAATCCAGCAATTTTACTTCTAAGAAATTACTCTAAATTTACACCTTCAGTAAGAATATGCACACATACAAGTTTAGTCATTGCAGCATCATGTTGAAAACTACCAACATTCTCAGACATAGGAGACTGGTTGAAACAAAAACTATGTTGTATACAATGGAGTAATATGCTGCTGAAGAAAGAAGCGGGAGTGGTTTCTAGAGTATATTGTTAAGGGAAAGAAAGCAAGGTGAAAAATAATATACATAGTATGCTACTTTTGTGTAAGAAAGAGGAAACTGAAAAACATACATGTGTTTGCTTATTTTTGCAAAAAAGAAACAGAAGAAGAAAAAACCAGGGAAGTACAACATGTATATATTTCAAAGCTAGGATGGGTGGGGGATGTGTATTTGAGAGAGAGAGAACATGTGTGTGTGTGTGTGTGTGTGTGTGTGTGTGTGTGTGTGTGTGTGTGTATCCTAGATTTGAAGGGGCCTAGAAGCAACGACACTCCAGTAGCATCAGGCATACCTGGGGCCTAGATCTTGGTTGATTTTTTGTTTGTTTGTTTGTTGTTTTTTTTTTTTTTTTAGAGACAGAACCTCGCTCTGTGCCATTATAGCTCACCACAGCCTCCAACTCCTGGGCTCAAGTAATCCTCCTGCCTCAACCTTCCAAAGTGCAGAGACTACAGGCATGAGCCACTGCACCCAGACTAGATCTTGGTTTTTAAATACCATTCTCCACTAAAAGGAAGTAGGGATCCTGAGGAACATGGCTGATTCCAGGACTAGGGCAGGGAAAATACAAAGTAAGCCGAGAACATCTTGTTTCGATCAGAAAATAAAGAAGTACTCAAAATAATGATAGTGGCATGTCAAAAGGAGACAGGAGCCAAATATGAAGGGGATCTCACTGGCTAAACCTAGTACAACTGGAACACAAAATAAATGAGAGTGATATATTATAACCCATTGAATAAAATAGGAATCTGAGACTATACTGATGAAGTAGCAGCAGCAGCCGAAGGGGAGAAGAAAGAGGGGAGGGAAAGAGACAGCGTACATCATCAGAGGAGAATGCTAACTGATAATTGTGAAGAAAGTAGTGGGACTGGAAAATCACTGTTTTTTGACCAATAAAGATTGGCTAGGACAAGAATCATCAATGGATGCTAAGTTCAGGGAAGGTGATGGATTTTGATAAGGAGAGTATTTGCATATCAAAGTGTCTCCTCACAGATCAATTATTAGTTATAAAGGAAAACAGTCACTATTCGGTGTAGTAACGGACAATATCTTGACCAGGAAATCAAAATTAACTCACCAATGAGGGGCAGATGGACAGCATGTGCCTCCAGTTACATTATCCTGAAAGAATACAGTATTTCGGCCAGGGATATATGATCTGAATCTAATCATGAAAAAAATCATCTGACAAACACAAATTGAGGAACATCCTGTATCCTGACCTGGTCTTCAATAAAATATCAGTGTCATAAAAGACAGAGAAAGGCTGAAAAACCATTCCGTATTAAAGGTTATTTAAAGAGACCTGATGATATGCGATCACAAATGCAATATATGACCGTGGACCGGATCTTGTACTGAAAGGAAGAATGTGGAATATGGATAATAGACGAGGGTAAATAATGTAGGGTTAAGATTAACCATTCGGTGGCAAAAACCTTCCAATTCTGAAAGAACATTTGAAATCTTGACTTGGCAAATAACCCTGTGTAATCACCTCACATAGTTCTGTCACACTACCCTTCTCCAGTGAATAAGCAGGTGTCCCAAACAGGGCAGCCGTCTGGGGCCTGGTGAGGGCAGCCCCAGAATCATCATGTTTCATCTGCCCAAAGAGTATGTATGACTTAAGTGTTTCCAGACTTCTACGGTGGATGTACTTGGCAAGAACATACCCATAGGATCCCCTGGAGAGGCCTGGGCCATTATGGAGGCTTGGAATCGAGGGGTGTGGTCTTCTTCCAACACACTGCCAAGATGGACATGGCCCAGAGGGCCAAAGTCCAAAACTCTCCCCAGCTGAAGCTCAATGACCTGTGTAGATCTGGCAGCAACCCCAGGCCTTAGCAAGCCCCTGTTATCATCCCCTCAATCCTGCCGGGCCAACAGGAGCTGTCAGCAGCCACCCCAGCGACTCACCCAATATAAAAATGGTGGGGGTGGGGGATGGGAAATGAGTGATCATTCACTTTCAGACACATTTTTCTTCCTGGAGCTTTATTCTGGATTATTGCATCTGACACCACTCATACACTGAGAATGGCTTCCTACAGAAAACAAAAGGAAAATGTGAGAGTGCTTTTATTTTATGTTCTCAGAGATTTATTTAGTTGGACTGTATCTGGCACGCCCACGGCTCCATCAGATTGCATTGGCAGAAGACAGGACAGACTGAGCAAGGAGTCTGCGTTTTCCATGTCTTCAAGTTCCTGCAGCAAATCCGGAATTTCACAATGTTCTCTCACAGCCAGGTGAACACTGCAGGATTCCAGTAGGGCAAGCAGGGATGAAGGAGAGAGAGAGAAAGAGCATGCGAATTCAGGGAGGGGATCTGATGTCTGCAATGATGGCTTTGTCATCTCCTTTAGTTCTTCCAAAAGTGCTTGTTCCTATGCTCTTGAATCTCATTTGCGTTCAAGATGCAATTTTGTTTCCAGCAAATAACAAGGGCTTTGGGAAGGGCTCTGCTTACCAAAGTCAAAGCAACACTCAGCTGCCTGTGCTGAGATCACACAGAGAAGAAAAGCAGGGCTGAATTTTATCTCTAAAATGGGGGTGACCCAGAGCATGGCCTCTCACCAGGATTAAGTGGCTAATGGCAATGACACTCAACGGCCAGAGCAAATGCTCTCTAAGTGATTGTTTGACAATGAGCAACCCAATTGACTGTCTTGAAGTCCATTTTTTCTTCTCCTTCCTCTCCAGATAAACACTACTACAAATTTCCCGACTGATAATCACAGAGGACTCCGGTGTTTTATTAAAAAAAAAAAAAGTCTTATCAGTCTCAAATCCAAAGTGCCACCCTAGCCTCATCACCTCAGGGCTTTGGGAACCAGGAAAGCATCAATGTCTTCCTGAACAGTTCAATCTCTCAACCAAGGACAGCCCAACTTGAAAGACCTTTCCACACACCACAGTTTCTTTTCACTGGCCTCTGGAATATGTTATCTCGGGAGAAGGAAAGTTTAAACAAATGAACTTTTAGCAGCTGGAGAGGAAGACTGAGACCGACTCCTGAGTCATTCTCCCTCCAGACGGGGTAATTTCCTAGCCAGTCATAGGAAAGGTTGAAAGCCGAGTTGCATCTTAAAGCCGCCTGCGGTGACGGAGAGGAGTTCAGCCATGGTAGAGAATTACTGCCAATTAAGTACTTTCTTTCTTTATTTGCCACAACTCTGGGAAGAAAAGGCTCTCAATTCCAGATGCATAAAACTGGGGAAACAGTCCACAGCTCAGGCACCGCCTCCTCTTTCAAGGAATCCACAAGGGGCCAGAGGGACAGCATCCTGCAGTCAGCAACGCAGCGCTGGGTGGAATCACCTGAGGATCTTGGAAAACCTGTTCTATTCACTGCTAAAGGTGAGGAGAGAGCAGAGGACCCCAGAGAGTCTTCCCTCTCATGGAAAATTCTCTTGGCTGACAGCTCTAAGCTCCTTGGAGCCATATGGGCCTGAGAGGGCTACTTACCGGAGAGGTTGCCCAGACTCTCCCCAGGCACTGAATAGCCTGATTTTAGAATAATACATGGCCGCAAAAAGAAGGCAGTCTGTTGGGATTCCTCTGGAGAGCAAGTGAACAGGGACAGCGCAGCCAGCTGGCTGGCAGCCACCCCAAGCACAAAGGCAGGAGACAGCGGTGCCAGGTGTGTTTAAAGTTCATCTTACCCTCGGACCCCCGATACCTGTGTGATGGACGGTATTGTGGGAAGGCGTATTCAGCCAGTAATGTATTTCTGTCAGAGTGGCTGGAAATAAAAGGAAGGTGCTGGGAGGGAGGCTGCCTTTGTGCTAGGGGTAAATAACAGGCGGCTGGGGCTTTTTCTTCTGCTGCTATTCATGTTCATGGGGCCAGGAGGGACTGCAAGTTTACTGACTTTCCTAACATTCCTTCTTCTCCATAAAAATGTGAGTCCCAGCTAGGTAAAATTTCTCTCCCTCCTTGGCTGGCCAACCTAGGAGACTTCAGTGAACCACTTGCAGTTCCCGAAAGCACAGACCCAGCATAGCGAGAAGATTTCTGACAACGGGGCATTTCTCTGTACAGAACGGCTTTAAAGGCAGTCGGCACCCAGGAGGAAACATGCCAAAGAATTTTTTCTACATTAATTATGAGGTGAGTTGAAAAAACACAACTAAATCACCCCTAGTCCAGGGCTCACATGAGCCCCTAGACTAAGAAAATAACTTTTCAGGACTGGGTTCTCAACTGCCATTTAGGCAAACACCAGAGTCCTTCTCTATGATCTCAGAGACCAGAAGGTTAAGAACATTTTGCCCTCAGATAAGCCAGGAGACAGTCACCTAAAAACAGGCACCCTTGGCTTTGACAGCCAACTCCCTCTACAGGGCAGAGCAGAGGTGTCTGGGTTAGGTATAAGTCCTCCCCTTTGCTAACCAGCTGAAGGCCAGATGGAAACTGCTTGACCCGGGCTGGCAAAATGAGTGTGCGAGAGCAGTCCAGCCACACGCCATGAGCAGCAAGGAGCACGGATGCCCTGTTGGACCCAGATGCGTGTCTACTGCTTATGAATGCTGCAGGCAGGCGGGGCTGAGCATGACACAGTCTTTGTGTATAAAACTACCATGGAATGAAAAAAACATTGCATCTCCAACAGGGCTAGGGGTGTGATTCTCAGCCCCTTCTGACAAGGCCAGGGAAAGCCATGGCTCCAGACTCCCTTCCTCAAGACAAGAATGAGAGCATCACCACCGCACATAGCCTCTTCCCTTAGAGCTGCTGGACCACTTGTGACATCCCCAAAATCAGGCCGAATCCCTCCCCAGGACTCAGGCCATTCAGGATCTAGAAACGTGTTTCATTTTGCCCCTGATGCTTTAGAAATGTGGCTGCTGTACATACAGCCTTGTACCCAAAATGGCCACCAAGAGCCCCGCTTTGCTAGAGACCATCTTACAACGCTATGTGTATAGGTGAATCCAGCCCATCAGAACAGAATTGCTCATCTGCATGTGGGGGTGGTCCACGACTTCCAGTGGGGCAAAGGCATAGCACTGTCCTTCGCTCTGAAGTTCCTCCCCCCTTCTCTCTGACCTCTGGCCAAAGACCCTGGGAAGCGCCCTAGAAGAAAGGAAAGGGAGAGGCCTGGGAAGACCCCCTGTCCAGTGGCCCCCAAAAAGCCCAAGCTGGACAATCTGGTTTACACTCCTCTTGTGCCACTGTATCATGGCCAAGCAGGGGTACCAGTCAGGAGGACTCTGTCCAGAGGATGGGATGATGCAGCCGTCCCCTCCTCCCATGGCTCCTACACAGCACACAAACCCGCTTCAGATTCCACTGCCACAGGAGGACCTGGGATCGCCCGGCTTCTGCCCTCAGTGATACCCTCCACACAGACCCCCGCCCCCCCCATCAGCCCCATGGCTGCCTGGAGACAGGGCCCTGGGCATCACATTCCTGGGCGGCTTGGCGGGGACTGCTCCAGAGCTGGCTTGTGGTGGGTGGGCAGACGGAGACCCAGAAAACGCAAGGGGACCAGCCCTCCGCGAGGCAGCTGCGGGTCTGCGGGCTGTGGGCGGTGGCCGGCAGGCAGCGGCTCCGCAGAGACGTCATGAAGAGTCGGGGCTTGGCGGCGCGGCTTCTCCCGGCGGCGTCAGCACCGGCCGCGGCCAACAGGTGGCAGGAGAGCTTCGGGCAGCGCTCACCTGAGGACCGCGGCCGGTCCCGACGGCAGCCCGCCCAGGCCGCGATCTCCCTCTCGCCGCCGCGCCGCGGGGGAAGGAGGGCCACTGGGGATGCGATGGCGCGGGGCGAGCCTGCCGGGCCCCTGCTTCCAGCCGTGCCCGGGCAGGCGCTCCCGGCCCCGCATCTGCCCGCCGCGGCCCCCCTGGCTGGCTGCGGCCCGCCGGGGGCCCTGGCCCCGGAGAGGTCGGGCCCTGACCTCAGCCCCGCCCTGGGGGCTGGCACCCCACTCTGCCTCCCCAGGCAGACAGACCCCACGCTGTCCGCCGCCCCCACGGTGGGATTTGGAATGGCTTGTCAAGAGCCAGAAGCAGGGGCGGGAAGTGGCGATGGAGGTGAGAGAGACAGCCCCGAGATATGGGGTCGCGGCTGTCATCGGCACCCCTCCTTGGCTTCTTGCTGCGAGCAGTGATGATAAAATTATGGGGTTTTTTGAAAACCAGAATGGTAGAGGAGGAATTTTTCCTTTTTATACATAACTGACATTTCCTACCACCAAATTCCAAAGCTGACAGAGGGCACCCCTTGTGCAACGCCACCGCGCTTTGTTACGGATCGCCCCACACGTTACAGACAGCGAAAGGAATCCATCAGGTTTAATTTGTTCTGCTCTGGTCAGAACTGAGGTCTCTAGAAGCCTCCCATATACTTTGCAATTTTCAGTTTGAGAACCCTAAACTAATGATGTGAAACTAATGTAGTGTAACACCAAGTGCCCTCTCTGCCAGTAGGAAATAATTTCTGCAGTGCTTCTAAAAACCAAACCAAACCAAACAAATAAATCAAATGATTTTACAACGTGGAAAAGCCGTGAGCAGGCTGGGCCGTAGCTCTGTTTGGGGGAAGGAGGCAGTTTGAGCGGCTCAGCGTCTCCGCCACGAACAGCTTTGCTGGTCTCAGGGTGTCTGCAGCTGGGAAGGCCTCGGCGAAACAATCTGGGCCACAAATTCAACATGACAGTTTTAACAAATACGATTTCGACTTTTATATTTGGATTTAGGAAGGGGATGATGGCCTTACCCTGGAATCATTATTAAATAATAAGCTTATAACATATTTGCTGACGGCAGTATAGACCCTGCTTCAAATTAGCTTTAAAATGTGCTGCCGATGCGGCTTATACTTAGAAAGAAAACAAAGCTGGCAACCAGGCAGATTTAGTCAAGAGGCAAACGTGCAGAAATTGTGTACACAAAGTTGATCAGAGTTTTTGAACAGTCGACGGAGACTTTAAAATTCAAGTTGGTTCTGTAAAGATTTACTAGAAAAAATTTTCCCTCAACTGATTAGAATATCAATTTCTTAACATTTAAGGCAGGCTCAAGCGCTGACCAGTTCAGCTTCCCAAAAGTGTAGACTTTTTAAAAATGCATTTACTTTATTGTGAAATTGCAATATTTGTTAATGAAAGAGAATTGGTTGCATCTGTCTATTTTGCAGGTTTTTTAATATCCACTAGTCATTTGACCAATGTAGAAAGCAAATAAATATTTGCCCCCATGTCATTTTTTTAATTTCCCAGAAACAAGCGTTCCTTTATTATCTGTGACCTACTCAAATGAGAATTATTGTTAAAGAGTTGCAGGTTTTTATACCTGCTGGAGTGTTTAAAGCCCAGAGCACTGTATTTCTCTAGAACATTTTTGTTGAGCTTAAACATGGTCTTACCTGCCTATCTTATATTACTTGGGTTTGGGTAACATATATCACTTTGGAAAAGATAAACAGACTACCATAAAAGAGAGGAAATAAACAACTGGTGAGGATGCCTTTGGTTGCAGCCAGCAGAAAGTTACTATTAACCTAGTGCTAGAAAATGTTCATTTATTTTGGAAAATGCAAACAAAGGGGCAAACCCGCTAGAATTAACTAAAGATTCAAATAATACAACTGTGTGGGACTTCATACAAAATTGGGTTTGAGTTTATTGGAGAAATTAAGGTGACTTGAATCAACACTGAGACGTAGGTCTACAAATCATTTATTACTCACTCATCCACCAGAAGGAAAGCATCTATGGGAACCTTTTGTACGGGAACCCTTGTGTTTCTGAGAGCAGAGACACAAAAGAGAAGCCTTCGTTGTTGTTGGTTAAAAATGATTACAGCTAATACCTGACCGTGACTGATTTTCCTGTCGTTCACCACTTTAACGTCGGAAGCATGTGATCGGCCCTCCAGATGCCCATTATTAATTGCATGCTCTTTGATGTCTGAGCATCGATGGAATCTACAAAGGCATTAACGTAAGAAAATATGCCTCTTGAAAAAGTCCCAAGTCCCTGACTGGTGATCGGCACGTGTTCCTATTCATTTGCTCACCTTCAGTGGCACTGTGAAAATACCCCCAAACCCCGGACATCTTACTAAGAGTTTTGACCGGGAAAAAAAAAAAAAATTCAAGACTTGCTTAAAATTTCTACTTTGAATGGGGGGAGAAAATGGCACATTTGTGCATTCAAGACGTATCCATGTAATTTAAGGCAACAAAGTTCGAAAGTGCTTTAAGGTTCAGGAATTTGCATGAACAGAACTATAGAGAAAGAAAAAAAGACACGGGATGGGGGGGAGAGAAGAAAACAAAGGTTAGGTAGTTCCCCTGGACAAGTGAATAAAGACACCTCGTTTTAAATATCTGCACTTCACTGATGTTTATTTTCTCCCAAGAGACAACTTTATTTTTTAAAAGCTTATCATGAGGGAAATCACTGACTATAGGTAAATTTCTTTTCTCGGGCGTAACTCAAAGAGAGATATTGTTATAACATGGTTTCTTGTGTACAATTTCAAAACAAACAGACTTTTATTTTTACAAACCATTTATTTGGGGGGATTTATTTGAAGAAAAATTTTCCTCTGCAAAGAAAAATGTATAAAAAGCTACATGTGCAGATGACTTGACCCACTGCCTATCATAACATCCTTACACATCTCGAGGATTTCATATAGTGAAAGGAAAAGAGAAAAGAAGGTTTGAAGGGCAGCCCTGCGCGGCTCGCATGGATGGCTGCTTTCCTATGCAGAGCTCAGAAGCACAGCCATCCCAGAAATATTTGTCTATCATGAAAAAATAGTTGAGCCACTCATATTGAATTCCTTCACATTTTTTAGCAAGGTCTTCTTGCCATGTGGAATTAGGTATTTAGTGAAGCTTGTATTTTCAAATATTAGATTTTCTATCCTTGTCTGAAATTCTCTCAAAGCACAGAAGTGAACAATCACACCTCACCAAAAAAATACAGGTTGACTGAGGCAACTAAAAATAAGAATTTTTAAAGGAAAAAAACTATCTTTCAAAGAGTGAAGCTGAAAAAATTATCACACTCTATATCATTCTCAGAATAATATCATTCTCTAAATAACCTCCAACAGATTCACACAAAATCTGATTGGATGTTCGCTATCTGAAATGATGCACAATTAAAAGTAAAGTAAATACCTTAAAACAATCTTCTTGCTCAAAAGAAGAATTGGAAAATTAAACATCTACAGCCAGGAATCTTAGAATCTCAATTCTTATACTCTTATACTTTGCAGCAGTACAAAATAAATGTGGAGATGGAGTTTCCAATTGTTTAAAGATTCCCTTACCAAATAATATTATGGCTACTATGTGTGTCCAAGCTCCACAGACGTAACGATGCATTAGCTAAACGTAAACCCGCTCTGAATTCCCAGTAAATCTAAATATGTACGAAATTAAAATTGAAACAAGGAACAAGTCTAGTGTTAGTCCTTTCAAAATACTAATTTAATAACTCTCCAAGAAATAGAGTGTTTTAGGAAAGGCAACCCAGATGTCAGCATATAAAATCAAGCTATAAAGTACCCTTCAAATATATTTCAATCATTTTTAAATATTTACATTTAATAAGGACAAGTTTTTATGGCAAGAAGAGGTAATTACACTTATCATTCATGGAAAAATGTAGTTTTAATGGCTTGTATATTGATTTGCAAAGGTGAAATAGTAACCTAAAATATGTCATTGTCTTTTTTTTCTCCTGTTCAGCAATTTGTTGCCCTCGCTATGCGAAATATGAAATGCTAGATGTGCTGCTGTTAGGGTTGAAGCCGTCATTGAAAAATATTCATTGACACACATCGTTCCCTCTTTTCTACGTGTCTCCTATTATACTAAACTGAAACCCAAGGTATTTGTGCTTTGGGGGATAATTAGAAGAATCTTATCGGACTTTTAAAGCCCTTCCTAATGAGGCTATTTATTTGGCAAACATTAGCCAGCCGAAGGATTAGTATCACCTTGATATGGACCGTATTGAAGCTGCTACCCTCCTGCCTGCTATACACAAAAGCCTATCTTATCAGCAGAACAGGCTTGGTGCAGGCAAGTCATGGCTTCTGAAAATTCACCAGGGGTCAGCCTTCATTAGTCAGAGATCTGACCAGGAGCTGAGGCAAATTCAGGTTGGGCCACTTTGAGGCCAGTAACCCTGATCGACTCAGGGCGGTGGGTTGCTGGGAAGACGGGGAGGGGCAGGAGCCCAGGAGTCATCTGGGTGGGTCTTGGAGGAAATGCCACTAACATTCAGCATGCAGAGTCACCCCTGGGAAGGACCCAGGCCTCCAATTCCCAGGGACCTTCCTCTTTACAAGGAAATAGACACACTTTAGGGATCTCAGAGAGCAAGACAAAGTAGGCTTTCTCTACTTGTCTCTGTCAGCCAGAAGCAAGTAGAGAAAAGGGAACTGGTTACCTGTCCTAAAATACCTCGCACCAAGCTAAGGCCCTCTTATTCTGATGCTTTGACATAATCCCAGAAAAAGAGTCTTCATTTGATTAAAAGTGATTGTAAAAGTAATTTAAGATGAATTCATAAATAAAATACTCTCACCTCTGGCAGGGAGGGCAAAGGGCTTTGCATGTCTGGACTGGGAAGTCCTGACACATTCTGGAACTCTAAGAAGGACAGACTAGAGAAATAAACAAATCGTTCAGGCCAGCTTTTCAAAATCTGCCAACGTGGAATTCTCAGTCCAAGGCTTCTGACTTCATTTTGGGCAACCAGGCTGGGGGGACAACCTTAGGGTGGGATGACAGGGGTTAGGTTTGCAAATGACCTAAGGTGGATAAATATTTGTAAAACACTTTGAGAGTTAACGAGCTACGCAAGCACCCCGGCTACGGAAAAGGCCTCCATTCTGTCACTTAGGAAATTTTTCGGAGAAGCTGATATTAGAGGCCCAAGTCAAAATGTGGCCTGAGAGAGCAGACCCCTACGGGCCCATGACCAGACTCGGGGTGGCAGAAGGCTCTATAAAAAACACTCTATGGTAAGGTTGCCCCAAGAGAGGAATTTTTAAACTCCAAAGCCTGCCGTAACTGAGTAGCTCTTTCTCTGCTAGGAAGCCCACCTGTGGGCTCTCTCTTGGAATGCCAGGTGACACTCCCTTCTGGCCAAGCCATTAAACCCCCAGAATAATGCTACGGCAAAATGGCTGCTCCGAAAGGCTGTCCCTCCTTGCCTCATGAGGCCAGTGCTTGACAATGTCCAGTCCTTAGAAGGGAGTGAGGACTAAGGCTGTTGGGTTAGCCTCACTCTCTTTGTCTAAGACAGGCACTCTAACCACAAAAACAACCCTCTCAATTGGCACCACTTCCATCACCATAGCAACTGGCACTTCTAGAAAGGCTAACGCATTGGTTTAAGATTCACAGCCAAATTAAAATTTCCGTAGCTCACTTTGCTCCTCGCTCGTCCCCTACCCCTCCCCTGGGACCTTCAAGAGCTCGGGCCCTGGGCGGCTAGATGACTACATAGCAACACGAGCCCACAGCTGCTGGATTCCGCCTGCAAGGAGTGGCTGCACACCAGTGCCCAAATGCCGGCTGACCACCCCGCTGAGACAGGTGAGCCCACAAAGGCTTCTACTGGGTTTCTATAGCAACGGAATATTTGTTGGACCAAGGTCTCCATGGGGGAAGGGGAAGCAGGAAAGGTAGATTTTCATTCCTGCTATGAAAGCAGCTGGGCCAGTGAGCATTTAGGTCTCACTTGACCAGGGGAGACCGAGCTGAGCTCTGCTCACGGGGCACGGTGGGCTTGAGAAGACAGTCATTGATATTGGCAGGCTGGTGAAAAGAGCATGTAGGGTCCCTTCTGCCTAAAACAGCCACCCCGGCTAGATGGTACTCGAGCATAGATATACTCTGAAACCACAGATCCCACCAGTCACACCACCTGACACCCCGCAGCCCCTCGAATACCTACTTTGCTTGAATGAAGAGGCATATTCGTCTCTGAACTGCCCCCAAAAGGGACAGGGACATATTGCAGACACTCAGGCCTAGCCCCTGGACTGGAGACGTGGGGGTTGGCAAGGACATAAAGCAGAGCTTGGTCTAAACCTTGGCCTCTTGCACACGTCTTTGGCTGCGTCAATCTCACCGGCTGGGTGAGATATCTGTTCCTGACTGTCTGGGTCGGTAACAATTTGCAGTGAGGGCCTATTCCACAAACTCAGAGAGACTGGAGATGGGCTATTAGCCTCAGCTCCTTTCATGTGGAATTACTTCTACTGGCACTAATATGCCATCATTTGAAAGCCTTAACCCAAACGGACGGGCGTCTGCCCCAAACCAGGGCTGCCTGGACCGAGGCAGCGCGCTCCATGTGCTAGCTATTACCGAGTTGTTTGGTCCCGTCCCCAGTCGGCATTTGTTGCTGCACACTGAGAAACTGCTGTCAGGAAATGTTCTTTTCCAAATTACATAATTAGGGTATTGGGGAGTGTAGTGAAGGCAGATTAGGGGCATCACTTGTTCTTACTGCAAGCAATGATTCAAAGCACATAAGTAAACACTTAAACTACGTGAATGGTTTAATATTGATTAAACAATGATCTCCAAGACTAAACTCTAAGCATGGTAGGTAGAAGGCGCTGGAAGGAGAAAAAACAAAGAGTGGGCTTAATCGTATGCATTGATTTACAGAGAAGTGTGGACTTTGACCTGACAGATCAAAATCAGGATTTGCAATGATTACCTAAAATAAAGTCCTAGGGTGCCACCCCTGCAAGCTGATGGCGAGGCTGGGGGCTAAATGGTCAGGGTCAGGGGTCAAGTTCTTCCCTCAGAAAGACCAGCTTCTCACCCACACCCACTTCCAGATATGGAGACTCAGGCAAAGTGCCGGCTCAAATTGCATTTCATTTATTGTTTCTAACTACGGGCCACGGACTTCAACTTGATTAGAAAATTGTGCTGACGCTTCCTGTGAAGCACATCCTGCGCCTTCCAGAGGAACTGCAGAAGGGAATTTTTTGCATGTACCCGCTTCTTCCAAATGGCATTCCCCCTGCTTGACTGCGCCCATGGCCACACACTTGCCCAGATGCCTGGCAAGAAACTCAGCCAAGGCAGCACTGCTGACCAGAGCAGGTTCTTGGGGTCCCTGCGGGTGGGGAAGGTGGGCTCCCTACAGGCGTGGCTAGAGGACAGGGAACAGCACCCCATGCAACCTGGGGACACCACCTGGCTGGCAGCAGAGTCATTGCCAAGGGGAGCCCCAAAGCCACCTCTAGCCTCATCTGAATGCCTACTCAGCAGTCCCTGCTCATCGCCCTTACCCCTGGCCCAACCTTTGTGTTTTCTTCCTTCCCCTCATCTGAACTCAAGGCAGGAGACTGCCAGTTGAATGGGGAGGCAGGTGCCAATTAATAAGACCAATAATAAAAACGACTGACAGTTTCTAAAGCTCACTCTGTGCTAAACATCTTAAGCTCACTGAGTCATAGCAACCCTTTGTGGGAGGTGTCATTATCCATCCCATTTTTTAGATGATGAAACTGAGGCTTAGGGCAACTTGTTCCAGATTACACAGCAATTGTATATGTTTTATTGTACAAACACTTGTATGGCTTTTATTTTGTGCTGGGAACAGTTCCAAATGTTTTCAAAATATTGACTGGTTGGATCCTCAGTGGACCTTGAGTAATAGGTATTATTATTATTCTCATTTTTAAATGAACAGACACAGAGAGGTTAAGTTATTTGCCCCAGGTCACACAGCCAGTGACTAAGCCAAGATTCTAATGAGGGCTGTCTGACTCCAAAGCCCGAGTTTCTAACCTTTCCACAGGACTAATGGCAGTATAACAGAAGACGGTAACAAATCCTTCCAGCCATTGGCTAAATGCCTCTGTGAGGGAACAGCTATGGCATGGTGCTGGTGTGACTCGAGCACGGCTCTGGGAGTCAGCGTCCCGGGCCCCAGCCCCAGCTCTGCCATGTGGTGACTGGTAGGTACCCCTTCCCACCTGGAGCCTGAGGGGGCTGGAGCCCAGCGACCTCCATGGTCTCAAGTTCAGCCTCTAGAGAACTCAAGGGGTGCAGATAAGTCAGCCAAGAACCCTAGGAGACTAGGGCTGGCGTGCCCTGTTCCTTTCCAGCCCTGCTCCCACCCTCCCTCATGCTTCCCCGTGAGCTGGGCCTGGGTGGAGTCCCTACTGGGAGATCTGTATTCATCCTCTTCCCCAGCAGATGCCAAGGCCCCTCACTGGACACAGGGCCAACTCAAATGATGTTCCCATCTCTGCCGGTGCCCTGCAGAACCAGTGGGGGCAGGACACAGAAGGGCACACGAAGTGAAAATCCTGCAGAGATAGTTTCTTCTTGTTTATGGGTTCAAAATATGTCCAAAGAATAAAAATAAATAGATTCCTCCCACCCACATAAACACACTGCCATAAACAGCTGAGGTGCTGTGTGTGGAAAACCCATCAGGGACTGTGGCTGAAGCCATCCAGGCCCAGCCACTGCCTCAGAGCCCCCACCTGCCTCAGGGCTGGGCCAACAGCTCGTCATGGGGCTGTTTGGGGCCCTCCCTGCTCCCCATGTTTTCTGTGGCTCAACAACCCTCCCACCCCCCTACCCACCTTGAGCAACTCACAGACAGCCAGCCTGGGCCAGAAGTTTGGTTCATCTGTCTCATACAACTGATCCTCATTATTTGAAGATTCCATATTTGCAAATTTGCATACTCATTCACCTCTATTTGTAACCCCAGACATGCACAGAGTAGTGAAAAACTTGACTCATGTGATGTGCAAGCTCCCAACTGAGGCTGAACAAGGCAACGCTCTGCCTTCTTGCTTCAGCTGTAAACTGAAGTGTCCTTTCCACCATGTGTAATGCTACTGTTTTGGGTTTTTTTACATCTTTGTGCTTTTTGTTGGTAAATTCGCTGTTTAAAATGGCCCCTGTACATAGTGCTGTCTAGTGTTCCTATGGGCAAGAAGGCTGTGATGTGCCTGGCAGGGAAAGAACATGTGTTAGAGAAGCTTTATCCAGGCGGGGGTTACAGTACTATTGGCCATGAGGCCGACGTTTATGAATCAACAACATATATTAAATACGGTGCTTTAAGCAGAAACACACATAAAACAAGGTTATGTACTGATCAGTTGACAAAAACACAACCAGAGGCTCACAGGAACCTAACCCTGCATTTCCCCTGGGAGCAGTGGTTTTGTGTTTGCTAACTCAGTGTTGGCAGTGACTTTATAGAACACAACTAGTGCAACTTGTAGAATCAACCAGAGTTTCATTCCTCCTGAAGGTAGCTTAGGCCAATCAGGGATGCAGGAGATGCAGTGTCAACAGCTAATAACAGCTGCTATTCATGGAACACTACCCTCCCAGACCAGGCCAGGTCTCTGTTTCCTGATGGAACAGTTTTTTTCTTTAATAATAGTGCTTAAATAATAATAATGGCCACTCACACCAACTGAACACTCACTCTGAGCCAGGAACACACTAAACACTACATATTTATCACATAGTATCTCAGCTAATCCTCCTGCACCCTGCGAAACCTGGGGGCGGGGGTTAGGCCTCATACCCGAGGGAAGCTGCAGTCATAGCAAGTGGTGAGCACACGTACTGTCCTGGGTTTCATAGGGAGCAGGCTGAGCCTGGTTGGGAAAAGTCATCGCTTCAAGGATTTTTAGATCATTTTCCAGCTCTGGAGTGCACAGCGGAGGATGGAGGAACCAGGCACTCAGCCTATCGTTGGGGCTGCAGCCTGAGAGGGTGGGCAACTAGTGTGTCCCCATGCTATGCCCTAAGCCTAGCACCCCCAAGCCCCAACCAACCCCAGGGCTGTGCTGCCCCTCTGCTGACTGCAGCTGTCATACTGACATCCCTATTTCCACAGCCACCAGCAACTTGCCCTCTCTCCCAGCCTGCTGTGGTGGGAGAGGCCCAGGTCCCCAGCCAACCTGTGAAAGCCTGCCCATGGTACACTGGAGACATCAGTGGCCCTGGGCCACTGTCCTCTTCTCCAGGTGGCATCTTCACTTCTCCAGCCTCTGGTGTCTCCTGTCTACAGAGTAGGAATAATCATTACACTCCCGCTTCTAAGTTTTCATACCCACTACCTCACAATTTTAGGCAAAAGGCAGGGCCAGTGAAACACACAAAAGCAGTAATTGTTATTGTTGCTGATTAAATTAGATGGAGAAAGTAATAGTCCCTGGGCACTAAAGGAAAACAAAGTGGCAGTATTAGTTATCTCATTTTTGACATTCTTCACTAAGGAAGGGTACACTGGGATCCTCAAAATGCCAAGTTCTCAGAATATTTCTGCCACTGAGTTCCCCATGGGGAGAGGTCTACAAGGCACTTGCTGGCCAGTCAGGGAACTAACCCACTCTAGGTTGCTGCCAGTCCTATTTGCAGCCAGTGAGAACAGGAAAGTCTCAGAAACAGTGCTCAGACAGGTGAGGGGAGGGAGCGTACCCCTCCCCAGTGGGGACCCAGAGAAGATGTAAATAGGGCTGGGTGGAGGGACCAGGACAATCCTCTCCTCGAAGCTGTGACCCTGCAGTCCCAACAGCCCCACCTGCTTCTCCACTGCCCCTGCCGGAAACACAGGGCCCGAGCCTGGACAGCGGGAGCCCAGGTAAGCCGCCCCAGGTGCAGCAGTGGCCTTGGCCACAGGAAGTCCTGTCTCCTGCCTGCAGCTAATTGCAGCCGCTGCAGAGGAGCCAAGCTAATTACACAAAAGTATGTGGCTCCCACATTCCTGGGCCACCACACACTTGCACACATCTCACAGGAGATGCAGCCTGACTCCGGCTCCAACCTTGGCCCCTCACCGACCCCTCTGAGCCCCCAGAGATGGTCCCCACTCCTGCAGCCCTCTTCAAGCTCTTTGGGACTGCCCCATGGCCATTCCACCACTCTCCCCTTGCCTGTCTCTGAGGCACTTAACCCTCATCTTGCTTAATGTAAATATTTAATCCTGTGTATTTAGGATCTGCCTGTCACCTGCCTCCAGCCTGTTCTCTCCTCCTCCAAACGGTCTTCCTGCCAGACCCAGGACTCAAGGGGCTCCTTCTCCCTGAAGGGCTCCCCACAGCCTAGCACCCAGCTGACTGACATTGAGTAACCATACTTGGAGGTGACAAATATTCAGACCTGTTGGTGCAAACTGAGTCGATACGTGTGCTCTGAGCTGTGGTATTCTCATCTGTAAAATGGAACTAACAGCACCCACCTCACAGAGAGAGATTCTGGGAAATTAGACTCTAACTTGGTGCCTGGCACATGATAGGTGCCCCCAGAAAACACTTAACTGAATTCCTATTGAGCACTAAGGATGAACCAGGGCCTTGAGCATCTGAGATTGGACCCATCCATCCACACGTAAGTATCCTTCCCTCCCACACCCACTCTCAGGAGAACCCTGCGCCTGCTGACCCACTCCTGCCTCTACCAGGATGCAGAATTGGGAGCCTGGTAGGCAAGATGGAGGAAGGCCAAACTAGGGGGGCTTATTCGAGTGGCTGGGCCCTTCCACGTCACCAAGCACTGGGCTGGGGACATATGGAGGGGACAGGTAAAGCAGGGCACAGGGAGGGATCCTAAGGCCAAGGGTGGTGGGGAAGTCTGTGGGTCGATATCCAATATGCTGCCAGAGCACAGAGACGCCAAACCTTCCATTTTCTTTCAAAGGACAATAAGGGGACAGCTTTCTAGTTACTTCTAGCTGCACACAGACTGGGCCATGTGTGGCCCCAGACCAGGAGGATTACACACCCATGATCTCTTAAGGCTCACAATGTTCCTGTGAGGTGTATTTGTGTCTCTGTTAAACAGATGAGGAAACTGAGATTCAGAAAGGTTAAATATGAATAACTTGCCCAAGGTTACACAGCCAGCGAGAGCCGGGCCAGGCCTTCTGCCTCCAGATCTGCTGTCTCCTGAGCCCTGCTCCAGACCATTTCACACCCACTCAGAACACGCCTCCCTCTGCCTTCCTCCCGACCAAAACTCAAAAACACCAGGGCAGGGAGGAGCAACTCCTGCAACTCTTGAGGAAATCCTGCCTCAGCACATGGGGTCCAGAGCCCCTACAGAATGCCAGGACACCAGATCCCATAGGGACACATGAAGGAAGGACAGGCTGTCTAGAGGAACCTCTTGTCCAGCAGTCTGGCACTGACAGAACCAGCACTAGCATAAGTGGGCTAGTGGCAGCAACCAGGACAAAGGGTGGTGCCCTGCACAAGGAAAGCTGTGTTCTGCCCAAGAGGGCTAGGAAAACTAGAGAGGCTTCTCAGAGAGTATGAGCAGGACTTAAATAAACAAGATGGGGACCTGGGTAGAAACTGAAAGAAAAGCACAGGTGTGGAGGTGGGAGAGCAGCAGTGTTCCCTGGGGAAGAAGATGGGCAGCCGGGACCTGGGCCCATGGTGGGTGTGCAGGCTGAGATGCAAGACATGCCATCAACTCCAAAGGACCTGCCATCAACTCCAAAGGACCTGCATGCCTGGGGAGAAGTCAGGCCACCCTTCCAGAGGAGCAGCCTTCACAAAGCAGGTGGGTGGGGTGGGATGACCAGAGCTGGGCAGGGGCCTGGCTCCCTCCCCTGAGATGTCTCCTGTGCAACAAGGGGGCCTCTGGTTCCCATCTCACCTAGCGCCCTCAGGCCCTCCTGGGTATGGAGGTGCAGAACCCTAAGCTTCTGAACCAAGAGAAATGATCCTTCCAAACTTCTGAGGGACTCAGTCCACAGTGAATCAAGACTGTATACTTTGGGGTAGAGAAAGGAGCCATGAGGTTCCCCCCTCACCACCAAGTGTCCTCCCCACAGACCTTGCCCTACCTGCCATGCCTGGCCTGTGTAGGGTAGCCCCACGACCTACCGACAGCACCCACAATTCTGCCTTCCTAGTTCAATGCTGCCTTGCCTTATTCCCTGAGCCAGCCTCCATCCTGGGCACTAGCCTCCATCCTGGATGAGCAACCTCCATTCTGGGGAGTCAGGCTCCTGTGTATCCACCAAAGGAATCAGGCCTGCTAGAGATCACCCATCAGCCTGCCTCTCACATCCAGGCCTTTCCATACACTCTCCCCTCTGCTGTGATCATGCTCCCTTCTTCACCATCTACCCCCAGCCCCCCATTCCCTGCTTCTTCAGGTCTCATCCTAGATGTGCCTTCCTTCCCCAGGCTGCCCTCCTCTGTGCTCCCATAGCCCCAGTGCAGACATTGGTCACCACTTCCCATCCCTGGCCCGTCATTCCCACAGGATTGTGTTTGCCTGAGGGCAGAGGATGATTTGTCCTCTTCACCCAGGCTGCATCCCCGACTCCCGGGTCAGGCCCTGGCCCACAGTCGGTGCTTAATAAATACCAACTGAAAGAAAAATCCCACAGCCCCACTTTCTCAGACACTATCTCCTGACCTCTGGTCTGAAGGGCTCCATCCCATCACAACTAGATCATCGTCTTCTGGGTACCAGGCCCACCATCCCCTGCTTCCCCCAGGTTTGGTGCAGTGCTGCGTACACAGCAGGCACTCACTAGAGTCTCAGAATTGACTTCCCCACACCACACATGCACCCCACCCTGGACCACCCCTGCTCACCTCTATCTAACTGGCCTCCCTGCGAGGGGCCAGACCCCGAGGAGGAAACCTAGCAAAGAGTAAAGGGCCAGGGCTCTCCCCACCCTGATTCACAGAGGGAGCTCAGCTGCCTGACTCTTCTCACTACCAGCCCAGAGGCCTTTCCCACCCCACCCTCCTCACTCACTGGGCCCAGGGGCAGGCAGCGGCTCCCTCACGCCCTGTGTGGCCTTTGGCTCTCCCAGACCATAGGTCTCAGGCCTTCCTCAGGCTGACACACTTGGCCCCTTTGCCTCCCTGGGCCTCAATTCCTCATCTGTAAAATGGATTCAGCACTCCCAGGCATTGCAGAGGCCTGAGGGGCCTTTGGGCACATTGGTCCCCTCCCCTATTCCTTGGAGTCTTCAAGCCAAGCCCAGGAAACTTAGAGGGGGAGTGGAACTATTTTCCTTCAACCTGGCTCAGTCCAAACTTTCTGGAAGGCAGCTTAGCAAAAGAGATCAGAAGCCTAAAAAACACAAACACCCTTTGACCCAAAAACTCAACTTGCAAGCTTTTCTCATTAAGAAATAGCTGTATGAGTACATCAGAATGCTGGGATGAGGTTGTCCATCACAACGTGGCTGATGAGGAGTGATACTCAGCCCAACCTATGTATCCAAATATTGGAGACTGGTTCTGAAATTATAGCACATTCATACCACCGGCCATCATTCATACCACATAGCCGTCACCCATGATGGGGTTGGGTGTGAAGGCTCCAGTGATCTGTTACCAGACAAGGAGGGCAAGTTCCAAAAATGCATCATGCAGTTTTGTAAAAACAACAACCTCCACACATGTGTACAGAAAACAAAACAAGAAACTTCAAAACATTGATAATGTTCATCACTACTTTTTCTAAAGTTACTATATAGTGCCTGTGCAGAATAATACTTTTAAAACAATTTCTCACTGATATGCCAGTGATCACACATCAAGATGGGAAAAGTCTAATAATAATGCCAGCACCAGCCCCATCCCACAACACACACACACACACACACACACACCACACACGAATTAGCACTGAGGTATATACCTAGGTGTGTGTATACATACACTTACACTCACCCACCCAGCCAAGCCAGGTCCCCAGCCACCCGCCCAAGGCTTGTTTTGATCCTCAACAGAACCTATCACCACTATGCAATATAATCCACTGTAGTCCAGAACAGATTCCTAGGAGCCACCAGCCTATGTCCTCTATAGGAAGTACCCAGCAACTTCCTGCAGGAAATGGTAGTGTGACAACTGTCCTCTGGAGAGTGGCCACTGACTTCAGGCACCCAGGGAGCCCAGAGCCACATCATAGTAGGAACTAGCCATGGGTGTAACCCAGCCAGCAATGGCATCAACCTATTAATTGCAGTATTAATTATCTTAGGAACTGATGACTTCATTCATAAGCACCCCCTTGGGTCCTCCTCATTCTCTGGGGATGGGGTTGGGACATGGAGTGGGTGTTAGTTGGCCCAGGCTTCTGGTCCAGCCAAGCCCAAGAACAAGACAGGAACAGGACAGTGATGTAATGACAACTCCACGGCATTGATTAGAAACTCTCACACTAACAATGCTCAGAGCAGTTTGGCAAGGAAGAGGTGGGACTCCGGGGTCCTCACCTGTAAATGGGGCATGTAGAACAGTTCCATGACAGTCTCAAGGTCACACAACTAAGATGGGGCAGAGCTAAGACTTGAGCTCTGATCTTTCTACTTCTTCATGATCACACACTTCCAAGATGACAGGACAGACTCAGTGCTCCAACCCTGTGACCCACACCCCCTAGATGCTCAAGAAGCCCATGGCACTGGAATCAAAGCTGGGTGAACCACATGAACCCAAAACCAATTCCTCTCCCGACCTCTCCCCTGCCCATAACACAGAAGAGGCTGGGGCTGTCCCTCCGCCATGCTGTGTTGCATGATGTCGTGAACCAGGAAGAAAATATCAAGAAAGTACTCACCTGGCCCAGGAACTGCTGCATCGCCTGGCTCCATCACAGCACAGCAGCCTTGTCCAAACTATGAGGTAGCCTGGGTGCTGCTATGGGGCCTTGACCTTGTTTTTAGGGTGGGCCTGGGAAGGCAGTGCTAGGAGAGAGAAAGGAAAGAAAAGGGGGCCCATCGTGCCGGTCTCCATTGCCGAAAGCACAAAGCAAAATATTTTCATTCATGAGTTCATCCAGCCTAAACATGCATCTAATCCCTGGGAACTGACAGTTCAAAACAGATCTCAGGCAGGAGAGAGACAGGCCGCTCAGTTCAAAGGCGGAAGGACTGGGCATTTCCTCTTATCGCCCGGTGACCATCGGCAGAGTCAAGGCACTGGGCTTAATGAATCCAGGCCAGCCGAAAGGCTAGCTACTTTAAGGGCAAGGGCCGCATGCTGTCAGCTCTCAGAATGCCCACTGTCCTCCATGAACAGAGGGAAGGGGCCCTTTCTGCTTGATTGCTGGGGGTCCTAACATGAGGCAGGGCAACAGCAGTGGGAGGACACACAATGGGCTAGGATGTGCCTTCTGCCCAAGCACACACCTGGTCTCTGCCAGAAGGGCTTCTGGATGTCCTGTGACCATGGAGAAGGGGGGGAAGGAGGGAGGTGGGGGTCTACAAAGTTTGGCACCCACCAGACCCAGACAATAATCAGTATCCCTGCCTCCCCATGGGAGTCTGACTGAGGGTTCAAGAAAGCAGACTTGGGTCACTCTGAGCCTCAGGGGCTGGCTCTGGGGCCTCTTCTGCCAGGGCTGGCCAGGTTCTCTACCTCGAAAGTAGTTGGCTGGAACAAGGAAGATCTCCATAGATGCTGCCTGGGCAGAGTGTTTACACAATCCAGAATTTGTAATCTCTTCTGGGAGACAAGATTACCCTTAGGGACTTTGAGGAAAGAAAGAAAGAAAGAAAGAAAGGAAGGAAGGAAGGAAGGAAGGAAGAAAGAAAGAAAGAAAGAAAGAAAGAAAGAAAGAATCCCCTTTGGCTCTTGATTAACTGATACTTTCGAGAAAATGTCTGGGATAGCGAACCAGCCCCTTGAGAAACTAATTTTGTATTGAGGTGGTGCCAGGTATGAATTTTCCCCGGGGTGTTGGGGGGTGTCTCTTCCCTCCAACTCAGCAGGAGCAATTTCAGAATCCTTTGGAATTTTTGCAGCCCTGTCAACTCCTTCCTAGCACACTGGCAGTGCTACCAAATTTTATGGTGAAGAAACTAAAGCACCGAGATGGAACAGGCAATTTGCACCCAGAGAAAATCCACAGTCTGTTTCCTGCCTTCCTGGCTGCAGCATTTTTTGTGGGCCATCAGCTTCCCATAGAGAGACAAGGAGGGTCCCAAGGAGCCCTCAGGTGTCTGCATGCAACCGAGCCCAGTGTCTACTGCACCACCAGGTGCCAGCCTGGATGCTAGGTCTTTCGCATGCTCTGTGCCAATCCTCACTCTGCAAAGTAAGGCCCCATTTACAGATGAGGAAACTGAAGTTCAGAGAGGTGAAGCAACTGACCATCATAGATAGTAAATGATACTGGCCCAAAAGTCACTTGAGCAGAGAGACAAGATCCAGGCAAGCCCAAGACCTGCTTTCTCCAAGAAAGTCCTACCTGGCAGCTATCTGTTCTTAGGCTTCAGGAGAAAATCAGGGACCCTAGGTAAAAGAGTTTCAGCCTCATGGTACAGTGAAGGCCAAACGTGGATCTGGACCACAAAAAACTCTGAAGAGACAAAGCAATCCTGAGGCGGGAAAAAAAAATAAGCTGGAGGTACCACACTACCTGACTTCAAAATATACTACAAAGCTATAGTAACCAAAACAGCATAACATTGGCACAAAAATAGACACTAGACTAATGGAATGGAGAGTCCAGAAATAAATCCACACCTCTACGACCAAATGATTTTCCACAAAGACGCCAAGAACACACAATGGGACAAGCACCATCTCTTCAGTAAATGGCATTGGGACAACTGGATATCCACATACAAAAGCGTGAAATTAGACTCCTATCTCACACTGTATACAAAAATCAAGTCTAAATGGATTAAAGACTTAAATGTAAGACCCAAAACTACGAAACTACTAGAAGAAAACAGTGGAAATGCTTTATGACATTGGACTAGGCAAAGAAATTTTGGCTAAGACCTCAAAAGCACAAGCAACAAAAGCAAAAATAGACTAATGGGATTACATCAAATTAAAAAACTTCTGCACAGCAAAGGAAACAATCAGCAGGGCAAAGAGACAACCTAGAGAATGGGAGAAAATATTTACAAACCACACCTCTGACAAGGATTAATAGCTACAATATATAAGAAACTCAAACGACTCAATAAAACAAAATAATGCAATTTAAAAATGGGCAAAGGAAATGTCTTAATAGATATTTCACAAGACATACAAAGGGCCAACATGTATATCAAAAAATGTTCAACAACACTAATCAACAGAGACATGCAAAACAAAACAATGACAAGCTATCGCCTCACGTCGCTTAGAATGGCTATTATCAAAAGGGCAAAAGATAGTAAGTGCTGACAAGGATATGGAGAAAGGGAACACTTACACACCATTGGTTGGTGGGAATCTACATTAGGGAGAGCCATTATGGACAACAGTATGGAGATTCTTCAGAAATTAGAAATAGGCCAGGTGCAGTATAATCCCAGCATTCTGGGAGACTGAGAAACGAGGACTGCTTGAGCCCAGAAGTTTGAGACCATCCTAGGCAATATAGTGAGACCTCATCTCTACAAAAAATAAAAATAAAAAAAACACAAGGAATCAGCCAGGTGTGGTGGCACATGCCTGTAGTCCCAGCTACTTGGGAGGCTGAGATGGAAGGATTGCTTGAGCCAAGGGGGGCAAGGTTGTGGTAAGCTATGATGATGCCACTGCACTCTAGCCTGGACAACAGAGTGAGACCCCAAACTCAAAAAACAAACGAATATATTTTTTTAAAGCCCATGGACCTGTGTGCGGCCCCCTCCGCAAACACGTCCTCTCCCATTCTGAACAGCCCTGCCTCATTCACTCACCACCCTGCCCGAGTCTCCGCCCTGCTACATGATCATTTCCCTTGGCCCACTCAGAAGATCTCAGAAATCCAGTCACTCAGAGGTCGACTTACCAAAAGGAATCATGTCCTGGTGGAAGTATTTCTGGTGCCATGACAGGCAGAAATTTTAGACACCATGAAAGTGATCGTCTAGGATTTTTCTCCAAAGAATAAGCCCGATGATACCTTTTACTTACTTTTGTTCAGAGCCAGGTTGGGCTAGTGAAAAAACTCTGAATTTGGAACCAGAACTTTAGGTCTAGTCCCTTTCTGGTTGTGAGCTCATTTCACCCCTGAGGCTCAGATTGCTCATCTGTGAAATGGAGATGACAATCCTGTTGGCACTGCCAGCTCATGACATTGGTGAAAACACTCTGCTACAAAATGGGACAAGACTGCAGTTGGAATTGAAGACTGTGCCCCCAGATGCCCTCCTCTCAGAGCAGGATGGTGATGTTCCCTAAGTATCCCCCCTCAGGGCCCACCTGCTCTCCAAAGTGATCCACCAGAGAGAAAAGCAGTGGATGTGCACAGCAAACCCAATGGCATGATCCCTCATGGATGAGCATGATCCTTGTAGTCACTTGCTAACCATATTCCTGCCCTGGAATACTGAGTCCCAGGATGGGCATTTACCTCATGGAGCTAGGGTGGGGCAATGTGGCATGGTGGTCAAGAGGAGGGAGGGCTTTGACCCAGGCCTGTCCGACTCTAGGGTTCCAGCTCTGCTCCCTGTTAGCTGTGAGACCTTGAGCAAGTTAATTCACTGCTCTGAGATTCAGCAATCTTGCATTTAAAATGGGGGCCATAGTACCTACCTCACGGGGCTCTTGGGAGGACTGAAAGCAAGGGAAGGTTTTAGCACAGAGTCTGGCATGTGTAAGTGTCCAATAAATGGCAAGTTCAGCCACATAAAATTATGTAATAGCCTCAGACCTGAACAAGGGTCAGAGAAGGGTCTAGTTCTGCATTGTCCAATAGAAATATGGTACAAGTCAATATGTAATTTTAATTTTTCTAGAAACCACATTTTAAAAAAGTAAACAGAAACAGGTGAGTTAATTTTTACAATATATTTTATTTGACCCAACATGCCCAAATATTATCATTCTAAGACATAACAAATATAAAAATTAATGAGATATTTTACATTCTTTTTTCCACACCACATCTCCAAATTCTGGTGTGTATTTTACACTTACAGCACATCTCACTTCAGATGCTAGATTTTCCTCAAATACCTGATCAGTATCTAGATCTCTCTCATAAAATTTACAGTTGCAAAAGTAAATTGACAGACCCAATTTGTTCCAAACATACTTAAAAGTTTTCTAATAACTTTTTGAATCCTTGGGTTTGCCTTTCTACGGTTTTTTTCTCTCCTCCCTGCTGGCAGGCTATAACAGTTTTTTACATTAAATTTAAATTAATTAAAGTTCTAGAATTAAAATTCAGTTTCTCAGTACTACTAGTCCTATTTTTAAGTGCTCAAAAGCTTCACGTGGCTAGTGTTGCCATCCTGGACTGTGTAGAATATAAACCGAGATGCTGAGGAGGTCCCCCTTGCAGAAGAAATATGGCTGGGGCCATGGTGCCACCAGAGGCAGTTCATGCCCACAGGCCTGACGCCATCAGCATCTCCTGTTCTCCCAGGTCCCGCCCAGAAAAGGTCCCCTGAGCCACCCATTGTGCCAGTCTCACCGCTGCCTTGACCAGGAGTGGTCCCCCAACACTGTCTACGGATGTGCCTCTGTTCACAACCTACAACTTTGCTCACAAATGACAAGTCTGGGAACCTCAAAGCAAAAATGATGAAGATGTTTGTCAAATCGCTAACTAACCTTCTCTCTGAAAACACGAGTCAACATTTGCTTGTTTCCCTGTGCATGCTGGAAGTATCTGAATGTGAAGAGGAACAAGCACATGTTGTAAGGACAGCAGGAAGGACAGAGGTAACAATAAAAATCAGGCCCAAGAACTCAAGTGTAACTTCAGGACCGTTTTGTGGGGGGCAAACAGTGTATGCACCCCACCCTCAGAGAGTAGCCCTAGATCACAGCCCACAACATGCATGATGATCACCTGGAGTTACTCCAAAAGTGTATCACACACTCTCTTACCTTCTGAAACAGGGAAGAGGGAACACAATAAAACACGATGGAAAGCTCTCCATGTAGAACAGCAAAAAGAAGCTTATGAGCCATCTCCAGAAAACCAAGATATGACTGCTGGGGGCACACAGACAGGTGCCCGCATGTAGATTTGAAAACAAACAAAAATGTTTAAAACGATCAAAAAAATGATACAGAAATCATTTACATTCCGTTGACAAAACTACTCTTATATGCAGACTGATCTCTGGACACATTGTTTATTTGCCTGCTGTTTGACTTCCCTGGTAGAATATAAGCCCCATGCAGGCACGAGTTTGTGCCTAGCAACACGACCTGACATACCACCCACTGGCTATGGATTTACTCCAAGCCACACTCAAAACTCAACACCCTGTTGCCATTTGAGAAATATTTGTTTTCCCATGGGTCACCTGCCCCAAGTTCTGTCCAAATTCAATTTTTCACACAAAGAATACTCTAGATGCTTAGTTCAAAATAACTGTACAACTCCCACTTACCTGCATCAGGCTCCAAACTGCCCCCAGACAGTATGGCGACTTTCTCCAGGCCTCAGAAAGAGGGGATCAACAGAGCAAATCCTCAGCCCTAAGCACTGGGTGTGGAAGTCAGCACAAAGTCCCTCCCCCCCATACCTGGACTGTCAGCCTGCTCTCACTGGAGAAGCCAGGCAGTCCCAACTTTCCCCTCCTCCCCCCCCCCCCCACCCACCCACACACACATAAGCTGTGAGGACCTTGCAGTCACAGAGCGGTCTATTTTATCTCTGAGGAGTTACGTCAGGGCTTGGTGGTCCCACGTGATCTGCGTGTGGTGGGTCTAGAAAATGGAGCTGCGTTTTCAGCTGCATTTATACCTGTGTTTAATTTCTGCTTAATAAGACAAGTAAAGCGTTCTACCTAAAGGCCAGCTGACGGCAGGACGCACATTTCCGGATTAACAGCTCTGTCAGAGATGTTTCCAGCAAGCAAATGACCCCTCTGTGATGTCTATAATTATATCCATATAACATATAAATCTCAATACACTTTTAATAAGCAGTTAATACTCTGATATAAAATATTTACATCTCCACCAAATTCATCCTGCATGGAATAGCCCTGGTTTACTGAGTTATTAAAACCACCGCCATCAATCAGTCACCCCAGCTAAACAGAGAACTGAGAAGCCCAAAAAAGCTTCCTTCCTACTCTCAGCATAGGCTGAAGCCTCTCTGGCCGGAGAGTTTGAACATCACCACATGCCTCCCACGAATGGTAGGACTTCTGTCATAGCTAAGCCATCCCTCCTAGCACCCGAGCCAGAACTCTGAGGGTCCCGTAGATCCTCCATCTTCTCTTCAACATTGAACTGATATATCATGAAGACCTGCAATGGTCCCAGGCAAGCCACAGGGCTCCCGGCATGGGAAGTCAAGGTACATACAGTCCCTGTGGAACTCAGTCAACAGCCAGTCGCCACCTTCTGAGTCCAGCTCCAATGTCACGCCTGCTAGAAAACCTTCTTGACAGGGTCCCTCTCCTTCCATCGCATGGGGCAGCAAGACCACTACCGCCAGTCATTCTTGACATCTCTCTCTCACACCCCACATCTAATCCCACAGCAATTCCTATTTGCTTTCTTTCCAAAATCCATCTAGAATCCATGCCCTCCCCACAACCTCTACAGCCATCACCCTGGCCTGAGCTACCCCCAGCTCTGACCCGGCTCACAGTAACAGCCTTCTCCTCCGATCCCACTTGTCTCTGTGCCCTAGAGCAGTCAGCACCGTACTTTAAAAATGTAAGTTGGATCTTGCTTCTGTGCTCAAAATCCTGCAACAACTTCTCATTTCCCTCAAGTCAAAGCTCTTAAGGTGAATTATTAGATTCTACATTAGAAATTTTTTTTTTTTTCACTGTCTTCATGCCATGAACCCGCTGATAGTTTGGCGAACCTGTGGACCCTGCCTCAGAGAAACGTCTTAGACACATAAAGATAATATAGCATTACAAAGGAAACCAACTACACTAAAAATTGTTTTTTTAAAAAAAAAACTCTATGATATGGTAACATGCATGCTTTAAATAGTTGGAGCTCATGGATACTGAAATTTTGAAGTAGTAATGAGCAGAAATTCTTTAAGATATCTGAAATAGTTTTATGTACAATTTTTAAAATTTGTAATTTCTGCCGGGCTCAGTTTGGGAGGCCGAGGTGAGTGGATTGCCTGAGCCCGCGGGTTCGAGACCCGCCTGGGCAAGTTGGTGAAACCTCATCTCTACGATAAATCAAAAAAAATTAGCCGGGTAGGGTAGCACGGGCCTGTAGTTCCAGCTACTTGGAAGGCTGAGGCAGAAGGATCGCTGGGGCCCAGCAGGTCGAGGCTGCAGTGGCTGGGAGCGGCCACTGCACTCCAGTCTGGGCGACGGAGTGAGACTCCAACTCAAAAAAAAAAAATTGTAATTTCTGCTGATGGCAAAGTCACAGGTGTCTCTTCACTTCCATGGAGGTTTTGTGTTTTATTTGCTTTTAAAAAAATCTTTTTTTATTTTATGATTTGCCTACATTCACATAGAAAAGAGCTGAATTTCACTTGAAGGCTAATAAAAATAAAGATGAGTCGGGCGCAGTGGCTCAAGCCTGTAATCCCAGAATTTTGGAAGACTGAGGCAAGAGGACTGCCTGAGCCCAGGGGTTCAAGACCAGCCTGGGCAACTTGGTGAGACCTCGTCTCTACAATATATCAAAAATTAGCTGGGTGTAGCAGCGCTCGCCTGAAGTTCTAGCTACTTGGAAGGCTGAGGCAGAGGGATTGCCTGAGATCAGTGGGTCGATGCTGGGGTGGCTGTGAGCATGCCACTACACTCCAAACAGGGCAACAGGGTGAGACTCAAAAAAATAAAAATAAAGATGTAATTTTTTCCCATCCAAGTTCAAAGGTTCCCTGATCTCTATCCACAAACCCCTTGGGACTGTACATGAGCTGCGTCCCTCACCTCTTCTCTCCCCCTTCACCTTGTCTCTTCCCCTCACCTTCTCTCTTCCCTCTTACCCCCCTCTCTCCCCTCATGCCCTCTCTGCCCCTTTCCCCCTCCCCACTGTGACCACATCACTCGAAGCACACTGGCCTCCCAGCTGTTCCTGAAACACACTAGACCTTAGGATTTCTGTGTTTACCCTTCTCTCCATCTGGAAAAACCCTGCCCCTGTCTACACAGATAAAAGTTTCCCCTAAGTCTTTGCCCAGATCTTCCCTCTTTCATGGGACAAGGTATACTCCATCCACCCCAGCATTTCCTAACCCTCTAGGCCTGTTCTATCTGTGTTCTGTACCCTTTATTACCTTCTAACTCACCGAGTCATCTACTTGTTTTTGACTGTTGTTGACTATTCTCATTCCCTCTCACCTTTTCCTTCTCCTCCTTCTCTTCCCTCCCTCCACCCCCCAATCTCTCCATCTCACCCAGCCCTTTTTTCTCTTAGGATGTAGGCTCTCCAAGGACAGGGATTGGTGCCTATATGTTCCGTGGCACAGCCCCAGCTCCGAGAATAAGGTCCAGCAGGTAGTAGGAAGTCAAATATTTGCTGAACTGGAAATGAACGAATGAATGAACAGCCTGCCTCTTCAGTGGTCTCACCCTGCACTCTCACATTCACATCTGATCACATCACTCTTCTCTCCAGTTGTGCCAGGGGCCTTTATCACCTTTGAAATGGCCTTAGTGGGACCCTTGAGTCCTCCACACTTGCTGGTCCCTGTCCACCTCTCCAGCCCCATCTCAACCTCTCACCCTGAACATCCCACCTCTCTGTACCTACCTCTCTTGCCATTTTGCAGCCTTCTGTTTGCCTCTGTCTCCCTTTCTAGACTGTGAAGTCCATGAGACTCCATCTGGTATAGTTCACTTCCCTGTCTCTAGCATCCTGCCTGGTGCCCAGCTAGTGCCTGGAACTATTTGACGAACAAATGAACAAGCGGATCAACTAGTGGCTAAAGCAGGAACAGAAGCCTGCCCAGGTGCCACACAGGTGGCAGGCTCACTGATACCTAGCACATGCCCTGGGTGGGGCCTGTCACTCCGGCTCCAGGCTGAGCATTTCACTTGGGACCCACAGAAGCTGGTTCTCAGTTTGAAGAGATAATCCAGCTAGTAACAGGATTAGTTCAGGCACATCCCCTAAACCATGTTCTTGAAACCTCTACCTGGGCAAATGTTTGGCTGGTCCCTGCCAGGATCCTTGCCCTCACCAACCACAGGTCCTTCCCCATCACACACAGCTCCTCAGCTCTGCCAACCCACCCATGGGGTGCAGGCAGTGCTTGAAGATGAGCAGCCTGGAGGTCCTGATATCCCCAGTGCCATAAGTCCCCACTGCACAACCCTGCCAACCTCCACCCCTGTCACACCACCTGTGATTCCCTGTGCCCAGAAAAGCAATTACACAGGCATAGTAGAAAAGGGGACCCCAAGAGGGCAAACACCAGTGGCTCTGAACTGACAAGTGACATGCAATGGCACCTGGGAATGCAGGTTCTAGGAAGGAGCTACAGACCACATGAGCCAGAGGTGCTGGCATGTGTCTCAGGTGCCAGCATCCAGAGGCTGTGTTGAGTCCAGATGTTTCTGCTACCCCATACACACCCTAATCTCCTGCTGGCTCCCTGACTACAGAATACCCCAGCTCCAGGGGGACGGCTGTGGAGTAGTTACAGAGGTGTACAGGAGTGTTGTTAGCCAACGATGGGACAGCAGAGGGAGCTGAAAAGTTCAAGGTTGGAGCTGGGATCAGGGAGAGGCAGTCACACGCACATGGCCAGGACTGCCCAACTCTAAACCTCTCCCTCATCATGGTCCTAATTCTGTCACATGTTATTGAGGAAGGAGAAAGGAAGAAACCGGATAGGCAGACAGATTAGGTTGGTCCTGGTAAAAAAATAAAAAATAAAAAAATAAAAAAAAAATTCTGCTGCAAGCTCCAAGGACTGGAGTGAGAACACCTATTTCCAGGTTCATGGACTGCCTCTTTCACACACTTCTTCTTGATTGGCCCTTTTTAACCTTCTCCCGATTGGTGCATTTCAATCCCACACCATGGTGCCTCTCTCTGATTGGTGCTACCACCAACCAATCAGCACACACAAAACTATATAAACTCCTGACTGCAACAACATCACTGGCAACTCTCTTTGGGGTTTCCTTTTGCTGCCAAGAACTCTCCTATATTCTAATAAATTCCTACTTACTCACGCTCTGGTATCTGCGTTCTCTCATTCTTCCTGGGCATGAGACAAGAACCCAGAACTGCTGAACTAGAAGAGTTGGACCTACGGAGCTGAGAGAGCTTCAGCACTCCTTGGGGGCCTGGCTTGGTGGCTTACCAAGCTAACAAAGCTGTAACACTTCTCCAGAGCTGGCTGGCTGCCCGCCGAGCTAGCACAGCTGTAAATACTTCTTGGGGCTTGCTGAACCCTGAACTAAGAGAGCTGTAACACTCCTTGGGGCTCCACGACTGTTGGCATTTCCAAGTTCTCGGGCACTACCACATTCCTCTATCAGGATGCCATTGTGTCCTCGGCCACCACATGACTCTCGGGCTGGCAGTGCAGCTCCAGTAACTGCAACACCCCTGAGGGCCTGGCTCACCAACTCGCCAGACCAAAATAAAACTGTATCACTATGTATGACCTCTGACAACTTAACCTATCAGAGATGTGCTAATACGGTAGCAACTAGTTATAGTAGCTATTTAAATTTAAATAAACATTAATGGCAATTAAACAAAATTGAACATTTAGATCTTCAGTCACATTTGCCCATTTGCAAGGGCTCAATAGCCACATGTGGCTAGTGGCTACTGTATTGGACAGCACAGAACAGAACTTCATAGTTCTTTACAGATGAAGTTCAATAAACCCGGCACATAGTTAGGTGTTCAATATCCATCATCCTTCCTATATGCTCCAGACATGCAAAGGACTACTCACTGCTCTTGCTTCCTTCTTGAAGTCCTCTTGATTAGCAGCTGCTCAGTCACCATGGCATGGCTACCCTGGGATTGGGAGATAAATCAGTATCCTCTTTGTTCTTTACTGCTTCACAGCTGTGATACTGTCACTCCATTTTGCAGGTAGAGAAACGGCAGCCCTAAGAGAGTAAGAAATTTACCTATGTATAAAATTGCTTACAAAACCATGGAAAGAAATAAAATATGGACTCTAGGTGGGCCTCCAGGAATGACTTCCAAAACCTCATTGAGCTGACCTGGAAGGTAGGTATTTTGCAGATAGAATAATGGCCTCCCAAAGATGTCCAGGTCCCCAACTCTAGAACCTATGAACACTCAGAACACTCATGTTTTGTAGCAAAGGAAATTAAAGTAGCAGATGAAATTAAGATTGCAAATTGGCTGACTTTAAGGTAGAGAGATTATCCTGGATTATCTTGGTAGGCCCAATATATTCACAAGGGTTCTTAAGTGTGGAAGATGAGGAAGAGTCAGTGTCAGAGTGATGCAATGTGAGAAAGACAAAACCAGCTATCACTGACTTTGGAGATGAAAAGGTTCATGAACCAAAGTACAAGGACAGTCTCTAGAAACTGGAAAAGGCAAAAAATTGTTTCTCCCCTAGAACCTCCAGAAAGGAATACAGCCCTACTGATACCTTGATTTTAGCCCAGTGGAACCCATTTTGAGCTTCTGACCTTCAAAACTATAAGATAATACAGTTTTATTATGGTAATTTGTTACAGAAGCCATAGGAAATTAATACACATTCTGCTACCAGAAGTGGGGCGCTGCTGTAACAAATACCCAAAAATGTGGAAGTGGCTTTGTACTTGAGCAGTTTCACAGTCTAGATGAATTTTAAGGAGCATGATAGAAAAGCCTAGATTTCCTTGAACAAACTATTCATAGAAATATGGATGTTAACAACATCATTAAGTAATGATTCAGAAGAAATGAGAAACACTGTAAAGAAAACCAAAATCACTTTAGAGAATGTCAATTATTGTTAACAAACTGTTAGTAGAAATATGGATGTTAAAGGTGCTGCTGGTAAGGGCTCACAAGGAAATGAAAAAATGTCATTCAAAACTGGAAGAAAGAGGATCCTTGTTACATAGTGGCAGAAAATTCAGTGGAATTTTGACCTACAGTTATATAAAGGCAAAACCTGCAAGTGATGAATTTGGGTATTTAGTTGAGCAGAAGTCCAAGAAAAGTGTTAAAGGTTTGGCCAGGTTTATACTTGCTGCTTATAATAAAATACAAAAGTAAAGAGATAAACTGCAGGAGAAATTGTTAAACATAAAGAACCAGGGCTTGATTTGGGGAAATTGTCAACCTATCCAAATTGTAAAAACACTAGGAATCAAGAGAATTACTATCAAGAAAGTGTGTCCTGGGGTGAAACTGAGGGTGTGTCTTGCCAACCTACTAATACTGTACCTTAGAAAGATCAAAAGATCAGAGTATTCAGTCACACAAAAGGCTTTTTGAAAAGATTAAATGTGTGATTGATATATCCCCTTGTCATCTCAGCAGAAGCCAAAATAGAGATGAGATTATCTAGGAAAGACCTATGGAGGAGGAGATCCACAAGGCTCTTAAGAATGTTATACCACCAGAAACACTACGGGTTTTTACTAAAGGAGGAAGAAATGAAAGAAGACTGAAGGACCTCCAAAATTCTCCAGGCAATAAACAGGCTGATAAAACTCCTCAGCTGCAAGCACATGCTACCTTTAATGGAAAATGGAGAATCACTCAGATGGTAGAGCCCAGAATCACAGAGGAAGCCTTGAAACCAAATGCAATTTGCCCGGTTGGATTTCAGCATTGCTTGGGATCAGTGACTCTTTTTGCTCTTTCCATTCTCTCCCTTTTTGAACAGAAATATCTAGACTTGCTATCCTATATCTGTGCCACCACTGTATTTTTTGAGCAGAAAAAGTATTTCTTGAATTCCACAAGTTTACAGATGACGTGGAAGTGTGCCTCAAGATGGGCCATACCCAGACACTCATCCACACCTGATTTAGTACAGAATCAAGAAGCTGTCACTAGAACTACTGACATTAAGAACACACTGCTGTAGCTGCAATCCAGCGATATAAAAGCACTGCCGCTGCAACAGCTGCTGCTTAATACCCACAAAACTAGTGACCAGACACTAGAATTATAACATGGGAAACCCAACATCCCTATAGCAGTGCTCGCTGTTGCCATGCATTTTGTCAATGCAGCAGGAAGACAGTCTCCACCTCATTTCTGCTTTCCAAATCTTGCACAAATGCACCTAACTGGTATTTGCATAGATTTTGCTATAGGAAATCTGAGATATATAGTTTTTAACATTTGTATACAAGAAGATTTACTATAAGAAGGGTGAAATGGATGATGAGTGCCAATTCATTTCACCCACCATCATTTCATTTAAACTTCAAGGCAACTCAATCAAATAAACAATACTATTTTCCTGATATACAGACTAGGGAATCGAAGCTGTGAGAGGTTAAGAGACTCAAATAAGACCACATAGCTAGGAAGAAGCAGGGAATTTAGAGCTCATGTTCTTAACTACTGCATGCATGTTAGGGCCATTCTGGTCCTTGAGGGATCTAAAATATAAAATAAAGGATAACTGAATTGCATGTTTAAAGTAATAGCAAAAAAGATGCACACAAAACAAACTGTCTGGACCTAGTAAAGGAAGTAGAGGTCATTCCAATTATAAATAGTCCTTGAGTACATACCATGTGTCAAGCTCTGCTCTAGTGCTAGGGATAAAATGGTGACCAAAACAGACATTGGCCCTGCCCCTGCGTGCATGGACTTACAGATGGAGGTAGAGAGGGGTGTAACCAAATAATCATACAAATTACAAAGAGCAACCAAAAGAGGTTACAATTAGGAACCCAGATCCACCCAAGAAGTCAGCGAAGGCTGCCTTAGGAAAGTTAGTTATACTAAGTGACTTCTGCTCTCTTAGAAGGAGCTAGTTAATTTGAACCAAGCTCTTACAGAGGACACCTTAAAAACCCCGAATACAATATTTTTTTAGCCTTCTTAAAAGAATAAAAAAGCTAATAAAATAGTGAAGAATTACCAGACCAACATCTACAAAAAGGTAAGGATATTAAAAAGTAAGCCAAGCATTCAAACTTACTTTTGCCCTGAGGACATTTTCTGATCCAGAAGAAAATGATACAAAGTTAGTGGTGACCTTCTAGGATAAGGGGGACAAAAATCAAGGCCTATGTCTCATCCATGTAAGATGAGCCTATGAAGAGCTTCACTCTCAGAGTGAGGGTGAACCAGAAGTAAACTCTATCCCTCTTGTGGGCCTGCAGCTCATGTACAAGTAACCTGAGAGTTAAAGGAATCTCAGGTTTGAATTAACTGCTAGTACCTCACAGGTCAGCAGAAACAAATGAAGAAAATCCCCTCTGAAAAAAAATGTATTTCTAAAATAATGTTTAACATTAATGACCAGCACATAGTCAAAAATAACCAGGCACACAAGAAAATAAGATATCATAAACCAGCAACTGAAATAGATCCACAACACTTCAGATAACAGAATCCTCTCAGAGTCTACAAAACAATTATATTTACAATGTATTTTAAAATTTTTTTTTAAGTAGAAAATATCTACAGGAACAACCGCTCTAAGAACCAAGGGACTGACAGGAGTTAACTAGATGGAAAGGAAAAAGAAATAGGATGTGGAAGAAAAGGCATTCCCAGAAAAGGAGCCAATAAGCTCCATGTTCTATCCCACCTTGAGGCTTCTGTGTGTCAGGTATTACAGAAGGAGGCCAGCACAGCTGGAATGCAGAAAACAAGGGGCCAAGGGCATAGAGTGGCATAAAAGAATGGACATGAATAGAGGCTGGACTCAGATAAGTATTTTAGTTTCTGTCCTGGGAATATCCACTTAACACCACCATTGACAAAGTCTTGAAATCTTTCATGTATGAGTTGCACCAGACAAGCTTCAGTTTGGAAGATTATTCTAATCTCCTACTCAGCTCCTAAAGGATCTTTTCCTCTTGTTCTCTGGGAACCCACACAATCCTGAGAGTCACACTGAGCTGACACTACTGCCCCCATTGAGCAGATGGTAACACTGAGACCCTAAGAGAGGCAGTGGCCTGTCTTAAGGGCTCTGTTGAGTAATTTAGGTCTGTTTGGGCTCGTTTCATCTGGGGATACAGCACAGAAAAAAATGAAGCCAAGGACGTCCCTGTTGGCAGAGTCAACTAGAGATTTCCAACACCATGGCCTTGAGTAGTCTGGGCTCCTATCAACAAGACAAGGCAACTTTTGTGTGTATGCACACACACAGGCATGAATATATATATGGAGGAGGAGGGGTGGACGAGGAAGAAGGGCCAAGATCTTCATCCCCAATGCTAAACTGAGCTTAGAAGTACAGTGTGACTAAGGTTTCAGAGGAACACTTCATTTGCATCCTCCATAAATAGGGTCACTTTTTCTGGGTGAACAAATATACATTCCTCCTCTCCTCATACACGACGGACACATCACCCATCCAGGCTCAGCCACTCCCACCCACACAGCACTCAGTATCCCCAGGCCACCAGGCCTTTGTTCCTGCATGCCAAGGAGCTGCCAGCCTGCCTCTCACCCTGCATCAGGATCCAAGAGGAACATGACCCCATCAGAAGCCAATACCCACCCTTGTTGCCTTCTCTGAGCCTGCCAGGGGAACCCCTAGGGGGCAGCAGGCAGACCACCATCAGCCCAGGCTCGCCAGGCAGTGGTGGGGCCTTTGAAGGGAAAGTTCACTTCATCAATCAGTCCATTGTTGACCTGCCAAGAGCAGGCTCGTCCTCCCCCAGTGTGTCACTGGGTGCTGTTGACACAGACGTCAACTGTCAAGGGCACCCTCCGCCCTCCGCCTGCTTCCTGGGGCGTCCTGCAGGCCTAGCACAAGGGCCTCTGTCGCAATGCTCCTCACTGGCCCCTTGCAAGAACCAAGATTGCCACACCTTTGGAATTGCCAAAACTTGACTGGATACTTCATCATGCAGATTGGCCGTAGAGGCTGCAGCTGACATGGCCAGGTATGGCAGATACTTGACTGCTTGCCAGATGACAAATCCCAACTGAGCGAAACCTGCAGACTTCACAGTATCTACAGTGCACGCTTCCTCCCGCCCGCCCAACAGAAATGGCAGGCAGTGGCTTTCCAGGGCCCAAAGCCAGCATGAGAAGAAAGGGGCCACATCCCCACAATCTGTGAACATGTAGGCCCGCCAGCAGGCTAAAACCATAGTACTGACTGAGCTGCCCCATCCCCTCCAGAGCCACCCCAAACCTGCAGTGGGCCCCCATGACTCCTGTCCCCATTCCTGCCCTTCACTAGTCCCAGGACACCCCAGGGTAGGTGTAGAGAAAATCATGCAATTGCCAGAGCATGATGAAGAGTCCCAAAATTTACTTAATGCTGAATCCCAAGGAAAGCTGTTAGAATTCAAGGAAAAATATATAACGCATGGGATACTTCAGTCCAAAGGCCACCATGATTCTGCTGAGTTGTTTGTCATGTTTGTGGTTTCCAAAAAATGTCCACATACCACAGCCAGGGAAATAGGAGAGAGATGAGGAGGAAAATGGAAAATCATTGGGCTCCCAACTTCAGTGGGGAAAACACACACACACATACACACACACACACACACACACGAAGACAGATAGATTACAGCACAAGGTAGGATGTGTGCCCAGTGAATGGGTCAATGGAAATCACAAGGAAGGAAAATCACCATGTTGGAGTAGACGAGGCAGACAAGGCAGGCTTCCCAGTGGAGTTGGGTTTGTTCCAGGTGAGCCACATACAATCTAGGAAGAGCAGTGGCCTAAGAAGCTGAAGAATGGGAACAGGCACAGCGCTGTGTGAGGAGACTGAGCCTGGAACCACAGTCTGGCTTGATAGTATCTGCAGTGCAAGCTTCCTCCCACCTGCCCAACAGAGACTTTCTGGTGGAACACACCATCACCACTATTGTTCAAGTAGGGAGACCAAGGCCTGTAGGGAAAGGGACTTCCCCAAGACCACTTAGTCTGGAGGAGACTAGTGCTCAGCCTTGGCTCCAAGGTCAGTGCCCCAGCCTTCACCACAGATTGCTGAACAGGGCAGAGGATGATGCCCTGGGCTGCTATGCACAACCAACAATCCCTTCCCAAGATCAGGTAAGATTTCATACCTGAAGCCCAATCACAGTGCTGTGGCAAGAGTTTGGGGAGAGAGGATGGGGGTAAGGAGCCAGAAAGCAACCCAGCCTAGCTCAGGCCAGGATAGGTTGACAGGATAGGGCACTGGGTCTTCCAATTTTGAAATATCTGTGAAATAACTATTTTGAAATCTTGCTCAATTTAGAAATTTCTTCAAGATAAAACCAAATCTGGTTTTGAAGAGTTGATACCTTGAGCACTGGCTTAGTATGTGGTAAACTGTCTCCCCTGTCCTCATGACCTTGGGGGCTGGCTCCACAAGCGCTACACTGTAGCCTGACAGCAGGATGGGACCTGGCACAGCATGGGGCTCTGTGCTGGGAAAATGCTGTCAGCAAGAGGCAGCTGCATGTGTAACAGACGAGGCAACCTTGACCCCCTCCTCAGTGCTCTGGCTGCAGCTCTCATATCTAGCATGGGGGCTGGCACATACTAGCATCTGATGGAGATGTGTTGCCCCTGCAGTCCCGACACTAAGTCTAAAAATCAGCCAGGCGCCAAGTGCTACAGTTTGCTTACCAAATGTAGTTAGCCCATGGTTTCCTCCTTCTGAAAAGTTCCCCCAGTTAAACAAAGGCATTGCTTGGAGTGACTTCTGAGCTCCACAGTCCACAGCCTTGGCCTATGACCCAGGTCTGCACGAGAGGCTCAGGGCCCAAAGAAGTTAAGTGGCTTGCTTTTTCACCGCAGGGAATAGGTACCCTGGCAGCTCCCACAGCAAACCACAGGAAGAGCATATAGAAAACTACAGAGCTGAGGCCACTGACCCTTTGATCTAGAAGTTCCATCCCCCACCCCCTGCCCTGTCACACCTTGAATATCAGGCTAGTACCAAGAACGATACCCAGGGGAAGAGAGCAGTGACAGTGAAGAATATTCTGGAAGGACAGCCTTATTTTCTAAGTCAGGATTTCCTCCCTGGGATGGAACAACCAAGAAAAATAAGGTGATGATCTACCTGGGTGAGGTTGGCAAGGTTTTTCAGGCAGGTATAGATGACTTGGATGTAGCAGTGGTAGGTCTCACCATAGCATGTCTCAGTTGGCTGTACTTTGTTGACTGTATTTTCTACCCTGATAGAAATTCAGTCATTTTACACTGCAGCAGAACATACAGCTCTGCAGGTTATGCAACATAGGCCATGATTCAAGTTCTGCATACACTGGGCAGTTTAGTCATGTTTGAGAAATACCTCCAAACATTGTTCACCTATTCAATAGACTTCTCCTGAATACTTACTAAGCAGCAGACTTGGAACCAGAGAAGCTCCCAGTCCAGTGGGGACAGATAGGGGTCTTTCCACCAGGGAGGAAGCAAATAGAATACTCTCTCGGGTTGTGCCTGTGTCCCAGGACTCCCTCTGAGGCCAATCTGAGGAAGATGTGCTGGCTGCCTAGATATTAGAGCATGGTCAAGAGACCATAGGTTCTTGACCACGACTCAGTCACACAAGCAGCTTCAACTTGCTAGGCCTTGGCTATCCCATCCATTTGATGGGGATAAAAGGAGCCACCCTTGGTAGCTCCAAGAGCCAATATGAGGAGGGCCTAAACAACAAGGAGATGCCTCTTGTCATAACTGTTCAGTTGTTTCTGCTGAAAAGGGAGAAGGAGAAAGGAGCCAGAGTCCTCTCCATAGGAAGGGTTCTCAAATCTGTCCCCATGGCCGGTCAATCTACACCTACTCTACACAGGTCTCCTGGCTGGGCCACCACCCCCTCTTCTCACCAGATCTGTGCCACAGCCCAGACTGAAAGCTAGTCAAGCCTCCCGCCCCAGGCAGAGGCAGGAGAATGACACAACTCAACACCCTGATTAATCCTGCTCAATTTCAATGCTAGGACAGAGTTGGGGAAGAAGGCAGATCCTCACTGTGACTCACTCCCAAACAAGGTCACTACCCACAAGACCAGGGCTGGTCTGACCTAGAGGTAACCCTGAAAGTTTGAAGGAAGGTCCTCTCTCCATCTTAAAATCTCTCTCCCAGAATCTATCATGGCTTCAGTTCTTACCATCAGAGTGAATTATTTGGAAGCTAGAGACTTTTGAAGGCACAGAAATTCCCAGTTAATAACTACTAACATTTTTTAGTGGGTGTGCTAGTCATTATTTTAAACACTAATTTAATCCTATTAATAACAAACCTGTGAGGTACATTCTTACTATGCCCATTTCACAGATGAGCAAAAGGAGACAGAGGGTAAGAAATATGCCCAAGGTCACAAAGCTAGTGAGTGGCAGACATGGAATTGAACCCAGGCAGTCTAATTTTGGAATCCATGATCTTAATCTTCATACCTTCACCCTGATGGGACCTGGCGTAGAAAAGTGGTTTATTTTCCAAGGAGTCCTAGGACTGCATGGTGGTATCTCATGAGCCACCAAAGGAAACAGAAATAGTAGAGGGCAAGGCTCTGGTCCCCTTCCCAGACCAAAGCATCTTTCCTATGCAGAATCTCAAATTTTAAAAAGAAAAAATTTCTAATTAGATTTCTAATATTAGTCTAATTGTCAAAAAGTATTCCATCACCAAAAATAAGTTCTGAAATGCTCTTCTTTAGGAAATTCCAAGCTCACACGTGACAGAATTTCATTCCCAAGAAGTCTTTTGACTTGGGGGATGAGACACAAGAGAGGTTAACAAAAAGAAGGTGGAAGCCTTCGGAATCTAGCTGAGAGTTACCTAACTCAGAGCCTTAGAAATCAAGGGTCTCCTCCATTCTTCCCTAACCCTCTTGGTCCCAGAAAAGAAAACATAATCACAGAGTCCAGAAATGTGGCTGGCACCAGAAAATAGCTAGGGAAACCCAAATCCCACCCACCCTCCCTACACTCACTCTATTTTAGCCTGTCCTCAGCAATGGACTCAGATAGGAAGACTTGTGAGTGGTCTTTGACCTCTGGCCAGCCCACCCTCATGTTGGACTTCCTGGGACGTCCATCTGGGACCCATGAGCCCAGGACCCTCAACTGAGATTAGGGTCAACAGAGGAATCCTGTCTGCAATGGGGCCCTGATCTTCTCTCCCCTTGCATAGGGACGGGGGTGACAATGGGAGACTGGCCAGGACTGAAAACAGTTTGAGGAGAGGGAGTCAAGACACCCTCTCCTGATCCTCCTGCTTCCCAGAGGGTTGCCGCAAACCACTCAGCCATGGAGCTTAGGAATAGCCACATTCCTTCCTGCTTTCCCACTTCAAACTCCCCACCCCAGGAAGGAAGCATCAGAACCTGGGGAAAGCAGGTGACAACAGGAGAGGAGCTGCTTGTCTGATGACTGCAACCATGCCAACCAGAGCAGGTCGCTCTAAACACATCTTCACTTCCACATGACTGACTTAGTCACTTCTTGGAAAGCCAGGGGCCTCCCTCCTCTACCACAGGCCGCCATTGACAGGTGTGGCTCTGGCTCCAAGGGGCATTTGTACAACTGTGGCAAGGCTGCTGTGTTGCACAAGATCTGGAGCACAGTTGGGTTTGAAATTGGAAAATGTTATGTTGGAAAAGCCACACCCCCTGGAAGATGAGCCTCCACTCCAACCTACAGTTCTAATCTCCCAGGGAGATAGCCTCCATCTTCTCTGACCAACACTCTTGCAGGAGGTAGCTTGGAGAGACTGGGGGTCTTGGGTCAGATACTACAGGTTCCGGCACATTCCTGTCCCCAAAGTGAAGAGGAGGCAGTCACGAAGTACAATAGGCCTTGCTGCCCCCAGAGAGACAGCTTTGCCTCCAACTCCCTCCGCCATACCTGCAGCACTCTCAAAGCAGTCCCACATTCCCCTCCAATGACACCCAGGTGAGGATGCTCAAGTCCACGTACGGGACAGTGAACACTTTCGTCTCTCCACTCAGCTAAATCTGCCTTCCCCAGGTAACAAGGGCTTAAGCAAGACCTTACCACCCCCACCACCTGATCGGGCGTCTTTCTCAAACCCCACACTAGCAATTACTCCCAATTACACGATGTGACAAGGTGCTGGGGCCAGTGTACTTAACTCAGGCCCTGCATTATGCAACGTTTTTAATCCTCTTACTTAAGGTGGAAAACCGATATGGTGCTCTGAGTTCACGTGAATGACTGGAAAATAATTCTAAGAAATAAAAACATCACCATCAATATCACTTTACAGGCTCCCTGAAAGGATTAAAAGGATGCATACTTTGGATTTCCAAATACCCTCTGAACTCTCCGTGAGCCTTGTTGATGTGAAGGTTCCTCAGAGGGAGAGGGACCGAGTGGGGATTCCCTGGTGAAGAGGGCGGTTCCTCTGTGGCTTTGGGGTAAGCTCCCTCAGCAGGAATCCTGGGGCCCTCCAGCCTGTGCCCACGGCCTGGGCCAGGGCTGCCTGGGCCCCATACCCCCCTAGAGTACCCAGGTGCACAGGCTGGTACTTCTCCCTTCATGCAAAGCCACCCAGAGCCAAAGCCCCATCTGTCCCTCATCCCTAAGACAGGTCCCACCTCACAAGGCTAGGAAAGATCTCCTAATGCCCTACCCCTAGAATGCTCAGCCTTTCCAGACAGACTCACAAACCCTACCAGCCACAAAGATAGACCTCAGGTACCCACAAGGTGAGGAGATCACTGTGTCCCCACCAGAAGATCCTTGACACACAATAGGCTCCCATTTTGTCCATGGCGGGTCCCGCTATCAGTCCTTGCCAGGCTGCCATAACACACTGAAGTCTTCTAAGACCACTGGACATGTTGATTTGCCACCATAGGTGGCAGGTGAACAAGCAACAGGTCCTGCCCTCCCATACCGCACCCCAGCCCGGGGCCTAGCCTTTGGATGGGAGGGAACAGCCCAATACCAGCAGGTACAATTACAGTGGCTGGGCCCATTAAACCTTGGGAATAAAGAGCAGGCCTGGTAATTACCACTAATCCCCTTCGAGCCTTTGTCTGCTAGCAGCACTGCCATAAGCCTAATGGTGTGAGATAAGTGGCCCTACTCCCCAGCCCTCCACAGAACCGCCTCAGGCAGGGCCAGGCTGGGGGCGCTCCTAGCGCAAACCCACCAGGATGCCATTCCTAAAAGCCTCCTTTGACAGGACCCTCCACGAAGAGGCAGTCCCCACAGGATGACAGGACCCCGCAGCTACAAGATGGTGGCAGCAGCGGTGGCAGAGGAAGGAGAGGGTCGCAAACCCCAGGGGTACCTTGGGCAAGCAAGACTCATGCCACCTGGACCCAACAGCCATTTCCATAACCATATTCTGGTCACGCTCAAACATAATTCCAGTACTCAAGGAACTATGTGCAGGATGAGCCTTGGGGTGTAGAACGATTCCCCAGCACAGTGAGTGACCCTCAAAACTTTGACTGGTGAATAGTCTGCCTGCTACAAGTCCTTCAGGGACTCCCACAGTTGGGAGCTGGCCCCTCTGCTCTTTATAACAATCCCCAAACCACCTTGTGTGTACCTCTGTAGTCCCAGCACCTAGCACAGGGCATGACACACACTCAGACACTTATTAATTGTTGGGTGAGTGAACGAATGATGAGGAAACTGGGATGCTTATGACCCAGGGTGTATAACACAGCCTTCATCCTCTGGACCCCATGGCCTCCATTCAACATTTTCATCCTGAGCAGCACGGGACACACACTCAGAAGCTCCTAGGTCCAGCTGTGACATAGAGAAGTGAGGCCAACCCAGGGCACCTCTCAATACCAACACAGGAAAAGATGGTTCCTACACGTTCACTGGCTCATTTTCTTAACACACACAGTTTTCTTAGCCTTTCCCTTATTCTTCCTCTTAATAGAGACATGTGCAAGCCCATTTAAAGAGGGTAGCTACTGGTGACTACTGCCAGATCTTATTTCTCTAGTAAAGTCAGAAATCCAAATTTTTAGCTTTAAAAAACTCCCAAATTTTAAAATATCAGTGACGATTGCCAATAATTTAAAACACTGGATAAACCATACAAATGTGTCTGCAGGTCCCAGTTGACAAGTTCTGCGGTCCTGAATTTGTTGGTTTTCTTGTCCCTCCATCTCCACCTCAAACCAAGCCCCTTGAGAGCCAAAACCACATCATGTTTCATCTCTATAGTCCCGGCACCTAGTATAAGCCTGGCACACATCAGGCGCTCGCTAACTGTTGGGTAAGTGATTGAAGGGTAAGGAAACTGGGAGCCAAATGGTTAAATCACCTGCACAAGATGGTCCAGCTGGTGAGTACAAAGCCAAGATGAGTGTGCAGTCCCAGGCTCCCGGCCTAGCGCACCTGCCATGGCACCGTGCTGCTTCCCACAGCCCCAGTCTACATTCCTGGAAATAGCCCTTCTTTCATCCCATAATTCCTTCGTATCTACAATTGGAGTTTCAATTCTGGTGTTTCAAATTACATTTTGCAAAGCATCCCTGAACCCACCCAGCAGATGACAGCTGGGCTGCAGACCCCCTATAGGCATACATAGTCCATGGGTGAGGCACAAAGGTTTCCAGACCTCAGCAACCCCACAGTGCAGGAAGAATGGCCCATCATGAGGAAGAGTCCCTCACTGAACCCAGAAGGGCCCTCTTGTCCAGTATTCTGATTTCTGTAACCACCAGGAAGAAAAGTAAGTGGAGTTTTGAGACAACAGCATCCTGACCAGGAGCTCTGCTGACTGTTCCACTGGGGCTGGATACTCCACCACACATGGCAACCAGCCCAAGAGGACAAAGTACCAGAGCGAAACTTCCCATTCAACACAGACATCAGATGCCCACATTAGTTATCTTTTGGTGCATAACAGTGTTGTCACAAGCAGAGCAGCTTACAACAATACTCATTTCTATCTCATGGCTCTAGGGGTCAGAATCCGGGCTACTGGGTCTTCTACTTCAGAGTCTCATCTGAAACCTACAGGAAAAGGTGTAGCGAGGCTGCAGTCTCATCTCAAGGCCCAAAATGGGGAAAGACTGAGCTCTATCAATCTCCTGCAGTTGTTGGCATAACTCAGTTTCTTGCAGCCTGCTGGACGGAGTTTTCTTGCTGGCTTCCAGCTAGGGCCACCCTCTGTTCCCAGTGGGGTGTGATGGAGACTGCCTGCAGCTCCTTCCATGTGAGCCTCCCACATCACTGCTTGCTTCATCAAAGCCAGCAAGGGAGGGGCCTCCTAGCAAGGCTGATGTTACAATCTTATGGAACGTATCATGGAAGTAACATCCTGTCACCTTTGCCATATTCTGCCGGTTAGAAAGAAGTCACAGGTCCTGACCATACTCAAGGCAGGGGGAATTATAGAAGTGCCAGGAAAATAAGGTCATTGGGGCCATCTTGAGTATCCACCACACTGCTAGCACAAAGTAAAGAACTTTTTTTATTGCCTAAGTCCAGAAGGACCAAGAGAAAGGAAGACAATAGTAGAGGAGAGATGTCAACACTATTTTGAAAGCCATTATGTAAATGGATGAGTGATACTGACTTAAGTTCCAGTGTTCTGTGCCTGCTAAGCTTTCACTGGGCCAGCCTTCAAGAAGCAAGCTGCTGTGTGTGGACAAATCTCAGAAAGGCGAGAGAATTGGAAGCAACAGGTGCTTCTGAAGGCAGAGGTGTGGATGGAACAGAAAATAGACAGATTAGTTTTAAAAAGTCTTTCAGAGAAGTAGTTAGACTCCCCCACCCACACACACACACATACACCCAGGTACCTTCTCTCTTCTCTGTCAACCATGTAACTATTTCCCTGCCATACCTTCAGAAGACAGTCGGTTGATATCTGGATCCAGGGACACAAAAGAAAACTGAGGAATATGGTGAGACACCATTCTGAATACTGAATGGCAAGATCCTCCAAGTTCTTTTTCTCCTTTGGGCCCTAAGAGTGATATGTGTTGGGCAAAAGATTGGATGATTCCTCTTTGAAACTAACCAGTCTATGAAAAACTTCTAAAGATCCCATCACCTGAGTGATCCTCATCAAAAGAGGTGGTTTCCTAGCCAATCAAATTATAGTGAAGCCCATGCCCAGAGAGCTTCCAACCAGCATTTTGGTGCCTCATCTCAAATACAAACCAAGGATCACCAGATAATGAGAAGAGCCTCCAACGTATATCGACAGGACTAAAACCAAGAAGAAATAAAAAGAACTCAAGAAAAGACACAATACATAAAACAAAGGAAAACTCAAGAAAAAAATTAATATCTTCAGAGAAATAAGAGAACATTAAGCATATACAAAATGAGAATTGAAAGATACAAAGAACAAAGAAAAAAACTGGAAAAATTTAACAATATAAAAACAGAAACAAAAAAGTCCAATAGGTGTTTGTAAGATAAACTCAGAAACATAGTCTAGAACAGCAGTTCTCAAAATGTGGTCCTCAGGCCCTAAAAGGTCCCTGAAGCCCCTTCAGGAGGCTCACGAAGTTAAGCTTATGTTCATGATAACACTAAACCATTTTTGCCTTTGTTACTGCATTGATGTTTGCATTGATGACACAAGAGCAATTGTAGGTAAAACTGCTGATGCTTTAACAGAAATCAAGACAGCGGCAGCAAGCTGCACTAGTGGTCATTTTATTCTTTACTACCACACACTCACAGTAAAACTAAATGTCAGTCTCACTTAATGATGTACTTGATGAGGCAGCAAAAAGTTATTAATTCTAGTAAACCTCAAACTTTGAGTACACATCTCTTTACCATTTTATGTGTCAAAATAGGAAATATATATTAATATAAAGCACTTCTGAAACAAACTAAAGTATGATTGATGGCTGTCTCAAAGAAAAGCGCTTCTGCACTTGATCGAGTTACAAGATAAACTAGCCACTTTTATCAGAAACACTATAGTTACTGGAAAAAAACAACTGACAGTCAAATCATGGTTATTCACACTTGGTTATTTAGCATATATTTCCTAGAAAAATGAACTGCATGAGCCTATCAATTCAAGGAAAATAACTGGCAGTATTTGTTACTAATGATAAAATTTGAGCTTTCAAGCAAAATAAAGTTTTGAAAAACGTATCTACCACAATGAACTTGAGAGCTTTTGAATGTATACTTTCCAGCTGAGATCAGTGGTGATATTAACAAATCTGATTGTTTGGTATTATACCAAGAAATGTGTCGGTATTTGAAAAATCTATATAACTAAATGAACCAAATGAATATTTTCCAAATGACCAATGAATGTTACAAAGCAGTCATAGGTACAATTCTACACTACAACTAACCTAGAAGAAGCTACCATTGTTGAGTTCTGGTGCGATATCAAAGGATATTCATAATTATCTGAAAAGTTCATTAAAATACTTTTTCCCTTTTCCAACTACCATCTGAATGAAACCAGACTTTCTTCATATACTTCAAATCAAAACAACATACTATAATAGATTGAATGCAGAAATAGCTGAGAACACAGCTGTCTTCTATTAAGCTACACATTAAGAAGAATTGGAAAAATATAGTATTTTTTCACTAAATGTTTTTGTTTGGGGAAGTATAACTACATTTTTTTTTTTTTTTTTTTTGAGTTGGAGTCTCACTCTGTCACCCAGACTGGAGTGCAGTGGCCGCTCCCGGCCACCGCAGCCTCAACCTGCTGGGCTCCGGCGATCCTTCCACCTCAGCCTTCCGAGTAGCCAAAATTACAGGCGCGCACTACCACGCCCAGCTGATTTTTTTTATTTATTGTAGAGATAAGATCTCGCCAAGTTGCCCAAGCGGGTCTCGAACCCGCGGGCTCAGGCAATCCACTCACCTCAGCCTCCCAAAGGCCCGGGATTACAGGCTGAGCCACCGAGCCCGGCTATATAACTATACTTTTATAAAAGTATATTATTGTGTTAACATGTAATAGATTTGTTATTATATTAAATTAATAAATATTTCTAAATTTTATTAGTATTAATTTTTAATATGATAAATATCAATAGAGATAATCCACATAAACAACAGTTCTTTGGGATTCTTGATGATTTTTAAGCATGTAAAGAAGTCCTGAGACAAAAGGGAACCTGAAACAAAAGATCTGAGAACTGCTCGTATAAAAAGGAAAACAACAAAAAGATGAAACTTAAGAGAATAGATTGATTGGAGAATCCATTTAGGAAGCTCATTATTTTTTTAAAAAAGAAGAATTCTAGAAAAAGTGAAAACAGAGAGTTAATGTAAATTTTATCAAATAAATAATTCAAATTCCTATAATTGAAATTCCGAATTTTTTTTTTTTTTTTTTTTTTTTGAGTTGGTGTCTCACTCTGTTGCCCAGGCTGGAGTGCAATGGCACACTCATGGCTAACCCAGCGTCAACCTGCTAGGCTCCTGCAATCCTTCCGCCTCAGCCTTCCAAGTAGGCAGAACTACAGGCGTGTGCTACCACACCTGGCTAATTTTTTTTTTTTAATTGTAGAGATGAGATCTCGCCAAGTTGCCCAGGCTGTTCTCGAACTCATGGGTTCAGGCAATCCTCTCACCTGAGCCTCCCAAAGTGCTGGGATTATAGGCTTGAGCCACCGTGCCCAACCAAAGTTCAGAGATTTTAAAAGTATTCACACCAAGTGCCCAAAATAATGATTTTTTTTAAAAAAAAACTCATCAAATGACGGAAATGTGATGTATCGATACCCTGGTGATAAAGCTTTGGGGTAGGGCAGTGCAGAAATTGTCACATTCCAAGGGTCTGCACCCAGAACAGCATCTGACATATCAACAGCAAAACAGGAAGATGGAAAACACATGTCTAAGGGAAAGCGATTTCAACACAGAATTTTATATCTAGCCTAAATACTAAAAAATAAAACAAAGATTTTCACACATTCAGGATCTCAAAATGTTGCCTCCCATGTGCCTTTCTTTGGAAGATACTGGAGGATATGCTCCTTGAAAGTGAAAAATAAACAGAGCAAGAGAAAGGCATGGAATTCAGGACCAGGTGATTGCAACGAATTCCCCAGATGATGGTGACGGGAGGGCTCAGGTAAGCAGCTGTGCCTGGAAAGCAACCTCCCAACTGGAGGAGAAAGGAAACAATTACCTGATGCGTTTGAGCATATTCAGAAAAGAGTTTCAGGTTGGCCCAAATTGGGGGATAAATAAGTAACAGGAAACTAAGCGAATGAAAAAGCAAGTCAGATACTATGTACCTAATTCCAAGGAAAACAAAAAGTCTATGGGGGAAAAAATGGGACTCTAGTATACTGCACAGCTCCACTGTGGGTATAGTAATGGCCTGGATGCTGCTGGGTTTGGATTGGGAAGGGGGAATGTATGGTGTCTATTTGATCAGGAAAGAACTGGTCTAAAAAACATACTCCCCATCATCCATAATTGAAAGTCAATAGATAATAACTAAAACAGAAAATCAAGAAGAAAGTGATAGAAGCAATAATTTTTAGAAATATCGCAAATTGAAAGAAAGAAAAAAAAGAAAAGAAAACCACTAAAGGATTAATAAAGTTCTTTCTAGAAAGCAGAAACCAAGCGGGGAGAGGTGTGGGCACAGTGGGCTGCTGCTTTTCATTATAAACTTATTTCTGCTCGGCTGTGAATATATATTCCTTTGATAAAAATAAAAATTAAATTAAAAACTACCCGGGCACCAGTAGAGCCAAACTGCCCTTCTCACAGCCTCAGCCTAATAAACATTCCTTGGATTTCTACTTGCCTCTACCCTATAACCACAGGGCCAGCCAGTTTTGAGGAGGAAGCATGGCGTGGTTCGGAGGGCAGAAGTTCAGGTCCCTCCTCCAAAGGCATCCCCTCCTATGGCTGTTACCTGAAACAGCCCCAATAAACCCTGCCATCATCCTCACCACATACTGAACTCTGAATATGGGACCTGGCTCACAGTAGGTGCCTGGTGAGCATGGCATCACCCCAGGAGCTAAATACTTTTGTTTATCTTTCTCCAGGTGAGGCTCTTGCTCAACAAGGTTAAGAATGTGGCCTACTGCCTAGGGTTACTGAGTTTGCAGATCTGAACCTAGGTTCTCTGCCTCTCAAACCCACGTTGTATTTCAGAGCTAGCCCTCCCTGTGAGGCTTCCATACTCTCACTCCCAAACCTCAGGGCCACCTGCTAACCTCAGCACAGCTTTCACAGGTGTTCCAGTATCCCAGATACCCTCAGCAACTCACACATGTTTAGGGAGAAACCACGTGCATGTCCCTCTGGAGCCTCCCTCTCATGAGAGGTGGCGAGCAGCACAGGTGTCATCACATCTCATGTGACAGAGGAGGAAACTGAGACCAGGGAGAAGGGGCCTGCCTGAGTCACCTCACAGGAGCCCAGGTAGCCTGACTCACCTTCTGGCATCTCTTCAGCTATACTCCAAGTAGGCCTCCTCTCTGTTCCCCTCCAAGCTCTGGGGTTGGCCTATTTTCAAGGAGGAAGAACCACCCACAGGTTCTCAAAGCCCAGCTTTACGTTTACTCTTCAGTGAAAATGACGGCAAGTAGATGCAAAACAGACATTACTACACCCAGTGTGTTGTCAAGAGAGGGGTTGGAAAGCAGCAGGACTTGTCTGCAGTGTGCAGGGCTGAGGGCCAGTGGCCAAGACACTCAGGTTGGGGAGACTGCTGGGACCCACGGCCTTTAGAGGAAACATCTGGCTTTCCAGAGGAGTCCAGAGATGCTCCTGGGGACCCAAGTGGAGCCAGGGGCCAAAGCCATAGAAAGGGCACAGAGGATGGCCAGCATCCCCATACCAAGTCCTGCATTATGACAGGACAGTCCAGCTGGGCACAATGAAGTACACCCCCATCATTTATTAGATTCACTGGTGCTTGAAGCATTCTGCACAGGAGTCTTTTTTGATGCTGAAGACACGTCATGCCCAGGGCAGGGCACAGAGTGGATGCTGGTGGATGCCTGCTGAATGAATCTGTCAACCCACAAAACCAGACGCCGTTCTGTGTGGCAGCAGGCTGGCTCTGCCCACCTTATAGGAGGCTCTGGCTTCCCTCTCAAAACAAGGAAGTGGTTCCATGGATACCCGTGAATACTCTTTCATTCCATGAAAGGCATGAACAATAAGTTCTCAGACCCAAGAAAGTTTTGGAAAGGATCCCCTGTCCACCAGTGATCCCCAAAGTAGGGTCCCTGGACCACAGCAGCAATGTCACCTGGGAACTCGTTAGAAATGCAAATTTTCAGGACCCACCCCAGACCTAATGAAGCAGAAACTCCAAGGGGGTGGAGATCACTAAACTGTCTTAACAAGCCCTGCAGGCAATTCTAATGCAGGCTAGTTTGAAAACCCCAAAATAAGAACCCTTGTACAAAGCAGGGTTCTTCCTCCAAACGAGGAAAAAAGAACTGATGTCCACAAATCACACATCATTAGCATCAAGTCCGATCCCTCCAAAATCTTGTAGTCAGTATCTTTTCTACACCCGCCTATGTATACCTGCACAAAAACATGGGTGCATATGATATACAGCAAAGGGAGGAAAAGAAATAAGTTCACAACTTGTTACAATTAGGTGTGTATGTTTACAGTTGTGTTTTTTCTGCCTCAAACTCCCTGAGCATGGGACTCAGCTTTCCTAGAAACATCAGCCCCACCCTAGGGATCTTGGAAGGAGGGTTGCTCAGTTCACTCTAGGGGAGCCAAGCTAGCCACCATCCCAGTTGAGTTCAAATCTGTCCCCCGGGGGCTCACACCAAGACTTGTCTGAAAACTCCCCCGGAGGATGTGCGACTCTTCGCTTTCTTGCTACTCTCCTTTGCCCTCTTCCCACTCAACGAGTCATATCATACATGCTGTGTTGTGTAATCCCAGAGCGGATTTATCTGTTCCACTTTCCATCCGCAGTCTCTGATTGGGCCTCCACATCTGGCTCCTCCCACATCCTTGCCCTGACCCACCTCTTCCCATCAGCTTCAAGAAGCTCATTGTTCAGGGTGCCTTGCTGTTCAAGGGTGCTGTGTTGTGTATCCCTGTTTCCATTTCACATACCAATCCATTCTGGGCCTTTGGGAATGTGAAGAAGAGTCAGCCCCCTGCCTGTGTCTTCCAGGGGGTTCCCCCCAGGAGCATGCCACAGGCAATTCCAGCTGGAGACCTGGGCCTGCACCATAGACCCCTCTGAAAGCCTCATGAAAGCATTCCAGGATGTAATAAACCCGTCAGGCCCTGGCTAATTTATATCTAAGCGGATGATTTCCCATTTTTTAGAATGTAAATGTTTAGATTGCAGCATTCCCCTGCCTCGGCATCCAAGGTCCTGGCACGTAAGTGATGAAATCGGCCGCTTTTCCACAGGGATCCTTAGATGGAAGAGCCACCATGCCCGCATCCACGGATGGGAAGAATCCTGCTCTCAACAGGCACATGTGCAAGCCCCACACCAGTATTTGCTTAATGTCAAGGAGTCTCATCTGAATTTTACAGAGGATGGGAGGAGAGACGAAGCTTTCAAAGTCAGGGCCTCAGAGCAGAGAGAGCAACTCAGATTAGCTAGGTATTCCAAACTCTCTTTCCTTTACTCCTTCTTTCCAAAAAAGTTCCTCATTTGCTCTGACATCAAATACATTTTATTAGATCTCCGTGTTGTATAAACAGGCAAGAGGAGTAGATTAGTGGGAATAAATATAACACAACAATCCAACGAAACCTTCTCGGCTGATGGAGCCATGAGCATCCCACAGCTTGCTCTGTCCAGGGCTGTAAGCACCGACCCATGAAACCCTGCCACCCAGCGCCCTTGGTGGTCCACCCATGAGGGCAGACCCCCAGAAAACAAAGTCCCCACCAAGGGAGCTGTGAGTCCAGGGAAACACTCATGCTTTCTTGGGTTCCAGGCACTGGACAACCAGTTCCCTGAGACCAAGAGAACTCAGGAAAAGCCCCTGTGATAAACCATTAGTATCCAAGGACTTCAACCAAAACACCCATCATCCTGGCACCATGTTTCACAGGCAAGTGCCAATTAGTGCACAGTGTGCAGCTACAAGCTACTCGGCCTTTTAGTTTCCTCACTACCCAAGCGAGGCTACCCTCCCTACCTCCAAAGAATGATGTGAGAAGTCCAGATATGCTGCAGGGAAGGCTTAAGAGTCCTGGAAGAAAGGCTGCTTCACTTATCCAAGAAGGCAACAGAACATAGTGCCTCAGAGCACTGGCTCAGTGGATGTGTCACACTGCCCAAGTTCCAGTCTATCCCCTCCTGGCTGTGTGTCTTCGGGCAAGTTACCTCACCTCTCTGAGCCTGAGTTTCTTTATCAATAAGATGGAGACGATATAGTATCAGTCTCTTAGATTGTTACCAATAATTAACATGTATTGAGGATTTACCATCCTAACCTGAGAGACAGCCAGGTGAAGTTATCTGACAGCAGACTGTCTGCCTGGCCAAATTATCCACTCTCTTGAGTTCTGGGTGGTGGAAGATGGCACCAGGCAGCATGTGAGCAATGAGTTTCAATGTGAGAGACCTACAATGCACGCTTGGGCTGGAAGGAAGGCAGACATGAACTAGACCTGCTTCTACGTGTAAGCAACAGGCTCTGATCCACACAGGGGGCCGGGTCTCAGCTCCAGGCCCCTGCCACCCCCTTTATCAGGAGTTGTAGCAGTGCATGGTTAGTCAAATGATCACTATGATCTGCCCAACCAAGGTACCCCGTGCCTGACTTCAGGACCTATGGCAAAACAGGAGTCAGGCCAAATTGGCAAACATGGCACCTGAGTTTCACAAAGTCACCTGAGGGCAAGGTTTCCAGGCAAATGCTCATAAGGGAGCCCCTCAAGTTCCATGTCAGCTGACCCCTGGTCTGAAGTCCACTGGCAGCCTCAAGGAACTTGAGGGCCTTGCATCACCCTTTGCAGGAGTCCAAATCCAATGTCTCCTTTGGCTCTAGAGAAGTCCAGGGCTCCAGAAGAGGCCAGGCTCCAGAGGGATCTCCTCCTATCTCAAGTCTCTAAAACCAAGCCTTGTCCAGCTTCCTGCTCGGCCCCATTTCCCTTCCTCTTCTGGGTCAAGAGGGGAAGTCTATGAGGATTAGCAAGGACCCCTCCCCCAGCCCCAGCCCATTCATTTGCAGTTAGCGCTTCCTCCCTTCCTTGTAATGGAACTGCGCCCCCTCCCCAAACACCTCCTGGTCAATCCTGACCATGCAGGAAAAGCCCTGCCTGCTCCACCATTGGACAGCCTGGCTAGAAATTTTATTCCATTAATTTCATCCTGATAATTAGAAGCAGCTCTGCTCCCTGCTTCTGTGGGGTTTAATGAGCTACATAACATCACATTTCCCACTGAGGCCGCTTAAACCTGCATTTCACCCCAGGGTTGCTGTCATCTCATCCTGCCCCATCCCAAGCTGTCCCAGACCCTGATCACAGCCTGTTTCTCCTCCCTGGGGTCCAGTCTCTTCAGAGCAGGGCCAGGCACTCTGGTCTCCATAGAGGCCTCCAACAACCCCTTGGTAGAAAGCAGAATCAAATCCTCTTTGGACCCACATCCACATTATGGGTAATAAAGGCCTTTATGTGCCTATAAAGCAAAATTCCTGCAAAGCCTTTCCATCTCGACATGCCACGTGCAATAAAATGACTGCTGCCCTCACATGGCCCATACGTGTGCCAGGGTATACCAACATGCACTGCAGCCAGGTGATGCCCATACCCATCTGACCTATGGGGGGGTTCCAATCCCAGCCCTGGCACCTACCAGCTGAATAATATGAGCCCATCACCTCACCTCACCAAGCTGTACTTTCCTCCTCTAGAACATGGGATAACAGTAGCACCTAATTCACCTACTTCACTCTTGCAAAAATCCAATTTGCATTGCATTCATTCATTCAGTTATTGAGCAAGCACCTCTCAAGTTCCTATCCTGGGCACAGGAGACACAGCACTGATGGGCAAGATCCATGCCCTCATGGTGCTTCCATCCTAGCGGGAGTAAACAGATGAGAAGCAAGCAATGAATGAATGAACTTACATTTCAGATCATGACGAGTGCCATGGAGACAATGAGATGGGGCCTAAGTTGTGCCGGAGGGCTAGTTCAGACTGAGGATCAGGTCATACGAGTTCATGGGAACACAATACAGCTAGAAGAGATATCTATTATAGCATGATATCAGCTATGGTATATGATGAGGCATTATCCTGCATTATAGCACAGCAAGGCTCACTGCCTTGTGAGGTACCTACAGGACCCAAAAACTCAGGTGGCCTCACGGAAGCTGCCAGAATCTCTAGGGCTTTGCTGCTGTTACTTCATTATCTGGGATAATTTCTGGGGAACTCAGCCCAGAAATAGATTATACCCCTCCCATCCCGACTGCTACCACCCAAGTCCTCTGTCCCTCCTCAGAGTAAGTCTGTATGACCCCAGCCCCTCCCCCGATGATCCACAGACCAGGCTCATGCCTGTCCTACTCAATGACCAGCACACACTAGCTGCTCTTGAATGGGTGTCAGAGCTACGCAGAACTCAGGAGATGCTGCAAGTGTGACCCAGCTCAGCCCCCAAAACAGACCCACCCCGTGTGCAAGAGCAGAAGGAAGAAAGCCCCATTGGTCCAGCAAGGGACACAGGCCATGCCATAAACTGATCACAGCATGAAGGGCTCACCCTTTTGTGCCTTGTGGTTCCACTTTCAATAAGCCAGGTTGCTTCTGACACAGCCATGACCCATCTTTCTTCTTGAGACAAGTGCCACACCCCCTCCTGCCTCACCCACCACCTCTCCATTTCCTGCTCTGCCAGGACTGTGTCACCCACCTCAATAACCAGCTAATGCTAGGCAAGGTGGTTCACATCTATAATCCCAACACGTTGAGAGGCTGAGGTGTGAGGACTGTTTGAGTCTAGGAGTTCGAGATCAGCCTGGGCAACATAGTAAGAACTTGTCTCTACAATAAGAAATAAAATAAAAAATAAAAAAAATTAGCCGGGCACAGTGGCATGTGCTTGTAGTACCAGCTACTCTGGAAGGACTGCTCTGAGCCCGGGAGGTCAAGGCTAAGGTAAGTCATGATCATGCTGCTGCACTTCAGCCTGGGCAACAGAGTGAGACTCTGGCTCAAAAAGAAAAGAAAGAAAAAGAATAACCAGATGGCCCTCTAGCTCACCACACCTAAGCAACGAGGGCAGTGGGCCAGACCCACTAAACCCATCCAGAAACTGATGCAACAGAGGTAGAACAAGGTCACCAAAGAGTCACACTGGTGTGGCATGTCCTTAGAGAGAAGGCTTGACCCATCATATCTCCTACAGGAGTTCAGCAGGTCCCTCAGGACCAGGGGGCACTGATCGGCCTTCCATGGCACGTTTGGCCCTAGGCTGAGCAGCACAACTGCTCTGGGGACAAAGCAGCACTGCCCTGCCATTGGGGGAGATGGCACTTGTGCCATCTTTTTACAAACATCCATGGTGCGCATCTTGGATCAACATCACACGGTCCCCCTCTGCCAGGGGAACTCATGCACAGCAAAAGTTAGCTGTGAGCAGGCAAAAAAGCACACCCGTGGAGAAAGAGAGGCATGTTTAGGAGGTGGGGCAGCCAGGCTGGCAGGGGAAGGTTAAAGGTTAAAGCAGGAGGTAGAGAACCTGGAACCAAGGCCTAACCATGCTGCCGAGGGCTGAGCTGGGTGTGGTGGGTGAGGACACAGCTGTTCATTCAACAGCTAACCCAGAGTGAATCAGTCAGAGGACAACATGGTGAAAGAGGAAAGGCCTTTCCTGAAGCCACAGGCAGAACTGTGTCCCAAGTACCAGCAGCCTTCTCATGGAACCTGGGGCATGTGGCTTGTGGAAGCACTGAGCCAAAGAGATGCCATTCTGTGGCAACTGCCTGTCGTCTTGGGATGCTCTTCCTGCTCCTGACCACTCAGGAGTCCAGAGCCAGGGGCAGAACCCTAGCGGGTCATCCCTTTGACAGGGGGACACAAGCTCAGCTGCTTCTCTCAGGAAACTCCACCAGCATACAGGAGAGTGAAGATTCCAAAGGGTGCAAGCCCAGGGTGTGCCATGGCCATGCCCAGGTTGCCCAACCTGCTGCAGAGAACATGGAACACCCAGCATGGGCCAGGCATCCTTTCTCTCCAATCTCCAGTGCTCCGGGCAGTTTGACAAAGCTTCAGTGAGGTTGGGCCTGCTGGGTCAGGGATTGGGCACCCATCAGGGCTGGGACCCTTGGGCCATGCCCTTATCATCTGGCAAACATCTGGCCCCTTGGCAGCCACCCCAGGTCATAGCTGCTCTAGACCCCAATCTGTAGGGCCCTGAGAAATCTCTGACAACTAGATGGAAAATCTAACACTTCAATCTCCTGTCTAGTATGGGAGAAGCTGGGGGATCATGCCACTTCTGCTCACACACCCCCAGAGATAGGAAGTGGTCCCAAGGCCATTGGGTCCATGAATGCTCGCTCTGATGGGCAGAAGGTTCCCCCACGTAGTGAGTTGGCATCAGTCTGCCCATAACTTCTGTGGGACAGCCTGGGTCCTGCCCCTGAGACCACACAATCAAGCAGCCTCCTCTTCCAGCTGAGGGCTCTTCGGCTCCCTGAAGAAGAAGCCATGTCCCTTATCACTCCCTAACCATTGACTGGGTAGGGGCCATGGGCCCAGCAGTGAGTGAGGGAAGAGAGAGCAGGAAGACCAGGGCCCTGCCCTGACAGTCTGGCGGTGGAGGATGTGAGGAAGGAGGTAATGCATGTCCTTACCTGAAGTAAGCTCTCCCAGATGGTGACCCACACCTATGGGAGCACAGAAGAGGGTGCCACCAACTTCCAGGGGTCAAAGGCAGCTTCACAGAGGAGGCCACACTCGGATGAACCTGAGGCAAGAGGAGCAAGTCACCATGTGGCAAAGGGAAGAACAGGTGCACAGTGAGGCCCAGGCCTGGTGGGTTCTAAGAAGGACAAAGATCAGGGGCCAGACAAGGACAGGTCTGGAATCCTCTTCTTCCTCCTCCCACTTGCCATTACCACACCACCAAGTCACCCATTCCAGGTCCCCAACACTTTGTCCAGGACCCCTGGCTTCTCCTAGCCTCCTGCTCAACACAGGATCCTGCAGGGTGGAGAGCTTTCAAAACTGCACCTGGTGGTGCCAGCATCCATTCATTCATTCCCTCACTTGCTCATTCATTTATTCACACACATACACACAAACTCAATCTCTCTTACCTGCCAGAACTGTCACAGGGCCCTGCTTTGCAGCCTGGGAGGCCTGTGCAGCTTGTCGTTCCTCCTCTGTCAGCTCAGTGGTCTCTGGTGCCAGATTAATTGAAATGGGATGGCAGGAGATAGTCCAAGTCATCCCTCTAGTGACTGTCCTCCTCCCTAGAGAAACCAAGTCAGCTTTTCTGCTCTTTGTGCCTACAGAGCTGACTGGCGGCAGAGATAAGGCATGGGCACCATGGTTCCTGCCCATGGAAAGTGTGTGGTCTTCTACTATATTCTGAATTGACACCCCCCCTTTCCTGCCAAAACTGTTCATTCAACAAGTATTTATGAAATTCCCACTCCATTGTCAGCACTGAACAAGTATGTTTTCAAGTTTCTACCCTTAGGTCACTGCAGTAAAATCTCCCTGCATGCTCACGCTTTCCAACCTATGCCCTCATGAGTGCTTACAGGTGTCACTGGCCAAAACTGCTGGACAGGCCACCTGTGCAGCTTTGTTCCTGGAGCCCGGAGTCCTGGCTATCCCAGAGTTGAGTGTCTAGAGGAGAAAGAGAGAATAAACAAGCATATACAACAAGTTCCACAAAGGTCATATACAGGAAGGTGACAGCGTGACACGGGGGTGGGAGGTGACAGCGTGACACGGGGGTGGGAGCACCTTAGAGTGGGTGGTCAGGATCAGTCTGTCTGAGAGATGACACTTGCACTGAGATCTGAGTGACAAGGAGGTTATCATGCAAGATCTGGGGAAAGGGTATATCAGTCAGCGGGAAGAGGAAGTGCCAGGAAACTGGGAGTGGGAGTGGCTTGTTCAAGCAACAGAAAGGCCATCAGAGTTGGTGCTTAGTAGCAAGTGGTCTTGTGAAAGTGCCACATGCTGTCTTTATGAATTCCCAGGCCAAGCGTGACTTTTCCTCCTGCTTCTCTCTCTGGCACCATCAGGATGGGCTAGGTTATGCTGCAGTAACAACAACCTCAGGTCTCAGTAGCTTAAAATCACATGGTTGCTCCTTCTTTATGCTGTCCATCCACTGCGGTTCAGCTGAGGTTTCTGCCCTACCTTGTCCTCCCTCTGGGGCCTGGGCAGACAGATCAGCCTCTATCTGGAACACTGTATCCAAGGAAAAGAAGAAATAAGACTTATCACGTGCTGTGTCACCTGGAAGTGACACATATCACCTCTGTTCATGCTCTGTTGGTCCACACCAGTCATATGGCCACATTTAACATCAAGGTGACAGGGAAGTAAAATACTACCATGAGGCCAGGAGGAAACCAGAAACACTTGATGGACAGGACTCATGGCCACCACAGCAAATGCTTGTTTGCTGGACAGACTCCTGAGGTCAATGACATAGCAGGCCTATGATGTGTCGGACCAGCCCCATTGCTTGACAGGTACCAGTGCCTCCGATGGAAACAGACTCTGCTTGGCAGTGGAGGGTAAATGGAGTCCTACACCCCACATCTCTTCTTGTTCTTCCCTGCTGTGAGTGTGACCTTTGACCGAGTCTTTTGCGGGGCTACAAACCCAATCATGAATCCCCCACCTCAGAGGGCCTACACAGGTCAGACCAGGTTCTCCAGTCTCTCTCCCTTGCCTGGCTTAGTCTCAAAACACATTGTCTGAATTCTTCCGTGAGGCAGCAGCTGAGATTCAAAAGGTGACCCAATTTCCCACCCTTCCTCAAAGACTCTGGATTTGCTTTCTCTGCTCTCCTCTCCCTCTTCATGGGCCACGAGGAAAGAACTTTGAATTCTGATGCAACTATGGCTCCTCAGGGTGAGGCCAAGAAACTTCTAAAACCATAAAGATGTCCAAACATTGGCCTAGCTTCCTCCAAACAGACATAAACGGCCCCACTCACATCCGGGCTCACCACACCCCCTCCTCAAGGCTCCAGGCACCATCTGGCACCTCTACCCTTAGGCAGTCCATCGTGGCATGGCATCAGAAGTAGATCCCAGGGAGAGGGGCTCAGCCACACCCAGCCCCAGCTCCCCTTTGGCTCCAGGTGATGGGACCTTTGATGGCATCTACCTTCACCCTTCGGCTGAGCAGCGACAGCCTGCATGCTAGGTTCAGGGCCAAGCCACCCCAAATCCAGTTATTTTTAGTCTGTTTGTTTATTCCATTTCAAGCTAACTCTGTGTCACCACTTGTTATCATAACAGAGAGCACCTGGATGTGTCTCGGAAAAGCAACAAATAAGCTCTGGAGAGTGCCGGGGATTGCCAGGAACACCAACTGCATTTCGAGCCCGGTGCCCAATTGCAACCTTCCTTTCTTCCCTTCACATGAAAAGCCTAATCCAGATAAGCCAGGCAACAATGGCTGCCTGGCCTCCCAAGACCTTTCCTCTCCTTCATCACGCCTGTGACTGGTAACAGGACTCACACCCGGTGACATCAGCCTACCGTGGCCCTGAGTACAGGTCCTGACCAAACACCAGGTCCCAAGACTGCCTTAACACTGATGCCACCAGCTTAGGTCGAGAGCGACCTCCTTCCCCTCCACAGGGCAGCCTCCAGCCAACCTGTCCACCAATAGCCAGAGGAGCTGGGGACTGGGTCAGCCTTGAAGGGCAGGTAAGTCAGTGACATAGTCACCTATTCCCATAGGCCAAAAGAGCACAAGAATCATCATCTGACCATGTCCTGCCAACCCCATCCACTGAGAGGCTACAGATAACTGCAGCAAGGCTGGCCTTCTGCTAATGTGGCTAGGTGTTGTGGCTGTGCAGGTCACGTGGCAGTCCCTGAGGAGTGGGAAGAGTAGGTTCTCTGTGGATGATCTGGAGCCTCGGCCTCGCTCTGATCTGACTCCTACCAGGTTCTGAGACCCAAGTCCTCCCGCAGCATGGGTCTATCATCACCACTACAAAGGTTCCTGTTGCTATGCATTTCCCATGCCCAGACCCCGGGCTTAGTACACCTCAGGTGACCCTCACAGTCACCCACATCACCACTGCACTAAACAGAATGAACAACTTGCCACGGGCACCATCTGGAGCAGCACTCAGACTGCTCTGTCTCCAAAGCCGCCATCTATGTCTTCTCTGCCTGGCTCTTACCTGTGCTTGAAGGGAGGGAAGGCTGACAGAGTACCCATTGGGATGCCTTTCCATCTGGCTCACACCAGGATTCGGGACCCAGGGCTAGCCCTCTCCCCTGAGCACCTGCTGTGTGTCAGCCTGTGTGCAGTGCTATGCCAGCAGCGCACCAACAGGAAGCAGCAGTCCTGCCTCAGGGGGCCCAGCCTGGAGGCAGACCTGTGCCTGGCACAAGAACAGAGAGCCCCAGGAGACATCAGACAGAATGGGACACTCCCCCCTCCCCACTGTCCTCCCTGACCCAGGCCCTCATCCATCTGGATTCTCTCACAGCCTTTGAAACAGTTCCCTCATTTCCAGTCCCTCCTGACGCATGACCAGGTGACTCTGATCCTGTCACTTTCCTGCTCAAAACTTTCAATGGACTTCATCATCCCTTACTCTGTTCAGTCACCAGTTACTGAATGCTGATATGTGCCAGGTATATGCCGGAAGCTGTGACTGGGATGGCAGGTGAGGAGGGAGGAAGGAGGCAGCTCTGCTCTGGAGTGAGGTTGGGGCTTCAGTGTCTGAAGACACCAGCTCTCAGGCAGACCCACGACTTCCAGTGTCATCACTGTCACTGACTACGTACGCTGGCCATTACTGCTACAACCACCATCACCACTGCTGGTCCTGGGGACCCTGGATACTGATCCCAGAGTGACCCTGGGGCAAAGAGAGTGAATCAGTTAGACTAGAGAATGGCTCCTTAGCAGTGCCCATGACAACAAGCTACAGCAGTGTGATTACTGGAGGAAAGAAAGAGAGGACTCCCAGCTAGGTGAATGGCTTGAACACAGACCACAGAGGCTAAAAGGCACAGAGTCTGTCTAGGGGACGGTGAGTGGACAGATCTTGCTGGAGACCGGATTTGGAGACCCGAGGAGGAAGCAGGGGACAGTCATAGAAGTGACCATGACTGGACTTCGTTCTTTGTCCACAGAGGCTACCAACACCCAGAACTGCTACAGGGGGCAAGTAGCTAGCTAAGGCAGACAGAAGGGCCAAGACAGACAAGCTAGGGAGAGACTGAAGTCAGGAAGGTCAGAGGGGAGTATTAGGAGACATGCTGAGGGGCTGCACTTGAGTTGGGGCAGGGGGAGTGGAGGGGAAGAAGGCAGAGCAAGGAGAACAGCCAGGTCTTAATGAAGCAGTTCGCAATGGCAGGGATGGGAGAGCGGGTCCGTGGATCAGCCTGACACTGGGGAGGCTCACCATCCCATAGGCGCTGCAGCACAGAAAGCTCTGGACCACAAGGATGTTCACCCAGAGCAGGAGAAGCAGTGTTCCACAGGCAACTGCCCTAGCTCGAGTCCCAAGGACTGGAAAGCTCTGAGCAGCAACATGGTATCCCTCTCCCCAGCTTCAGGTGGGAGAAAGCTGCCTGCCATTCTTCCCCTGGTATGAGAACTGCTCCGTTTCCCCCTCACCATGGAAAAGCAGAAACACAGCCACATCCTCCCCAGCACTACAGGAGGCACCCCCACCTCACCAGCCCTTGGCGTCCTTGGCCCCCGCTAGTCCCCAGCATGTGTAGCTGAGTGTACACTAGCAAGAGCCCTCTGGAGAGCGCTGACCCACCTTGAGAGGAAGGCCGTGCAGGTCAATGGCATAGCACTCCATCTATACCCGCCTCAGGAACCGCACGTGTCATTTACCATTGCAAGATGCACCCAACCACATACAACCAAATCAATGCAAAACAAAACCACAGTGAGATACCATTTGTCATCTATCAGACTGGCAAAGATCTGTGAGCTTGATATCGCTGTGTGTAGGTGAAGATATGGGGAAAGGAACCGCTCCTACCTTGTTGGCAAGAGAAGGAATTGCTTCAACCACCTCACAGGGCAATATGACAGAATCAATCACATTGAAAAATGCATACGCACTCTGACAAGCATTTCCACTTCTAGGAACTTCTCCTAGGTGCACATATGCACTAAGACACTCACTGCCACAGCATCACTTATTACAGCAAAAGGCAGAAGGCAGCAAAAAGCCCATCAGTAGGGCACTAGTCAAAAAATGCAGGGTTCATTTACATAATAGAATAATATACAGCCATTAAAATGAGGCAGTTTTGTGTGAGCTAGTATGAAATGAACGCCAAGATATGCCACTAGGTCAGGCGTGGTGGTTCACACCTGTAATCCCAGCACTTTGGGAGGCTGAGACAGGAGGTTCCAGACCAGCCTGGGCAACATAAGTGAGACCTTGTCTCTACAAAATTTTTTTTAAAAGTCAGCTGGATGTGGTGATACATACCTGTAGTCCCAGCTACTTAGGAGACTGAGGTGGAAGGATCACCTGAGCCCAAGAGGTCAATGCTCTTGTGAGCCAGGATCATGCCACTGTACTCCAGCCCAGATGACAGAGTGAGACTCTGCCTCAAAAAAAAAAAAAAAGGAGGAAACCAACAGGGCAGCTCAGTGTATGGAATATACCACCATTGATGTAAGAGAAAAGGTCTGGACAGTTGAACACACGCACAAGCACTGACCCCTACATGCCTGAATGAGCACATCTCTGGGAGGGCACAAAGGACACACTGGTAGCAGTGGTTGTCTTTAAGGACAGAAGCTGGTGACTGGAAACAGGTAGAGGGACACAGCTGTTACCATCCACACTTTTGTAATACATACCCTGTGACAGTTTTTACCATGTGTCTGTATTACCTCAAGGATATCCACAAACAAGCCTGCTATCGGACAGTGCTTATGCCTACATCCATTTATGTTGAAATCTTCCCACCCCTACCCCAGGAGATCCCTGACAATTTACCCATGTGCCACTTTCCCCAAATCCTTAGTGTCCCACACTGCAGTTAGCACATGAAGTGCTTGGGAAGGGGCCAGGGGGGCGGGGAGGAGCCAGCACTTCCAGTGCAAGGGTCTCCACTTCTCCCTGAACATTAAAAGAGGCCAAAGCTTGTTTTCCCACCCAGAATCTATGGAAGAAGCCCCTGGGACAGGGAGCCAGGCCACCAGATTCCAACTATATATGCTCTGCAGTGAGCGGCAGCCCCAGCCCAGAAAGCACATCTGTGAGGGCCACACCCAGTGTCTGAAAAGACCCCCCAGGCCAGGCAGAGAGCTTGCACAGTGCCTGCAGCCAGCTGCCTATGGTCCCAGAAAGGGCCTCTGTTGACTAATTTCTGTACATAATTCCACCCAGGATGAGTCAACAGTCAGGGCAGCAGAACTCCCCACAGGCTGGCCCCAAAAGCTGTTGAGAAGGGTGAGAAGGCAGAGCACAAGGTGCCTAGCCACTGAGATTCAGGCCTGGGTGCCTCACCCTGACAGGTCTACCTCTTCGGCAGGAACCTCTGAAGAGACTCCCTTAGGCCCTGCCAGGGGCTCAACCATGTGGAGTGGGGAAGGGGATGCTGCTTCTTGAACTCCCAGGCAGCCAGCCCCTCACTCTGTCCAGGGCCTCTGCTCTGTCAGCTGGGCTGGACCAGTACCACTCCACCCGCTTCTAACTACCCAGCCTCCAGAGGCAGCCACTGATTTCACAATGCTGCCATTTATCAAGCCCTGTGTCCCCATATAAGTCACCATGACCTGGCGGTGGGCCCAGGGGCTGACCCTTCCCACCCCTGCTGCGTACCTGTCTAAACAGGCAGGCTCTTCCCGCCACTCAATCCTACCCCTGGGTCGCCTGGACCAGTTCTGTCATTTCTGGTGCCTCAGCCTCCTTGCCTCTCAAATGGGCCCGTGACTCTTCTCCTGCAGGGCTGCTGTGAAGATTGACTAGGATTATGACCCCAGTGCTCGTTACACATGGTAAGGGCTCAGTAACTGGTGGCTGCCATCCGAATTACCATCATCACAGGAGAACACAGGAAACCCATCCCATTCTGCCTCCCGGGGCCTTCCCCACAGGCAGGCAGGACAGAGGGGCTGCTCCTGCCTGGCCCTGGCACTCTGCAAAGCCCAGTAGCGGCACCTCCATCCACACCTTTGTTTGTTCTCTCATCTCTCCAGCTCAGCCTTCTCATCCCCAGCCCTGCTCCTGCAGCAGCAGCAAACCCTTGTCAGCAAACAGCATGTTAATTGCTTCTTGGCCACATTTCAAATGATATCACAGAACCGGGCTGCTCAATTTGAGCGAATGGAAAGGAGGAGGGAGGGGCACCCAGCAGCTCGCGCAAGAGCCGGGGATGATGGGTAGCTCCAGTTACTAATTAATTGACTGCTCAGATGGAACAAATCTGAAACCCGAACAGGTCAGGCAAGTGAGCCCCGGGCTCCTTGCCAGCTCTTTTCATCGGAGGAAAGCAGAGCCCTGGTCCTGGCCATCTTCGGGAGGGGAGCCTCAGAGTCCTGCTGCCCACGGCCCAGAAGAGCTAACAGAGGTGGAGGGCCAGCGCCCATGTCCTGCAGGAGTCCACTCACTTACTCTTTCAGCCAGCATGTGTTGAGCTCCCAGGACATACCACTAGACTAAGCTCCAAGGAGTGAGGATGCCACTGTAGGGTTCACTGCTGCACCCCACGCCTAGCACAGCACCCAACATAAAATAATAACAGAAGGTGCTCAACGTATATACATCACATAAAAGAAAGAATGAACTAAACAATGAATAGCAGGTATGGTGCTAGGTTCTTAGAACATAGTACTAAACAAACCCAACACAGGCCCTGGCCTCATGGGGCTCACATTCCAGTGCTGTGAACCACCTAACCAAACGACAAAAGCAATATGGCAGCCATGGTAATGTCCATGGAGAGGAAGTCCACCAAGGCAAGAGACTGATAACAGCGGGGCACGTCACCATCGGGGAGGCCAAGAACCCAGACACTAAGAAAGAGGAGGAGTTTGTCACCACCCCAGTGTGCCGACCCAAGTGGCTTCTCCCAACCTCGATTCCTCCACACCCTCCACCCCATCACCACAGAAGACCACTAGCCCAGGCGACAAGATGCAGCCTGGAGAGCATGAAGACAAGGGTGGCTAGAGGAGACTTCCTAGAGCAGTTGTGCCTCCAAGGGCCTGCCCCACCACAGTGGGGGCCGCAGGCACCAACAGACAGACACACAGGGCCCTGCACTGCCCAGACCCTGGGGACCCCAAACTTCCAGGCACTTTTCTTCACATTCAGGTCCTGGTGACAATCTGAGAATACCCAGGTCACCGTTCCCAGCCAAAGTCTCTTGGTCTCCCAATGCCTGAATGTCAAGATGTGGACATCCACCCACCCAACGCTCCTGGAAATAGTTTGTTCCAAAAGAGGATATTTGGAGAGGGTGGGACACAGGCCTGTTTCCTCCTAGCTGTGATATCTGGAATAAATAAGTTAGCCATCCCTTTTCTGTAAAATGGGAGCAAAACTGTCAGCTAAGGGGCAGCGACAATGTCATATATACACAATTATTAGAGACACAAGCAATCCCCGAGGCTGTCCATCAATGACTTTTGGTCCCTAGGCTTCCTTTTCTAATTATTATTGGAGTAGAAGGGAAACCATTCCGCCCCGAATTCTGTTTTTCCCCAGGTATGTAACTAGCTGCCACCTGCCTCCTCTCCCCTGAACCAGGAAGCGTGTACAATGGAGCCAGCATCCTTTCCCACTCAGAGCTCCTAACATGTGGAAAATGGTACATTATTTTGAAATGTTATTGTCTGTAACAATATTAATCAGTGATTGCTCTGGAGTTTCTATAAACGGGACTTGGAGGTGGCCATCTTCTAAGAAGTGGGGCTAGGAACTTCTCTGGAAGCTGCATTTGCACAGAAAAAATACTGTCTGCATGCATTGTGTGTTTCTTTGGGATTTCGTTGGGATAATAATGATAATAGCAACAACTACCTCCACTAATTGTACCAGGCATGGTAGCAAGGGCTTTATATACATAGTCTCACTTAATTTAACTAATGGAGATGTTATTATCTCCATTTTACAGATAAGCAAACTAAGGTTTTGAGACACTAAGTGACTTGCAGCTGGCTCAGGACAGAGCCAAGACTTGAACCCAGGCCTGGCCCATGCCAACTCCACTGCTACCATCAAATACAACTGCTACCCTCCTGGTCACACTCCCCAGCTGCCCCATGCACCGCTCTCTTCCACTCAAGGACACCCACCCCACCCGCCTGGCCACCCAGGCCGCCAGTCTGCAGCTGGAGGGCTTCAAACTTCAAACTTCCCGCAAATGGATTTCTGAGCAGAATTTTTTTTTCCTGGCAGGAGGCTAAAAAGGCTGTTCCTCTCAGTTACTGCTGTCTCGGGCTTTTGAAAACATGAGGGAGGCTTAGACCAACTCAGGAAGCCAATATGTGCCCACTAAGGTCTAAGCCCCTTGCTTGGAGACCTCCCCCGAATGGAAGAAGTTCAGGGGGCTGCTCCAAATTCTGCTCTGAGGAGTGTGCGCCCTTCCTCGACACACCTGACAGATTCTCTTCCACAGATGCTGGCCCAGCCCGAGGCTACACCGCACAATGAGCCCCCACCTGCAAAGAATGTCTGTAAATCCTGGGGCTCTGTGCAGAGCAGCCGGATCGCAAGGAACGGCAGCAAATCCCAGGATAAAAGCAGAAGCCATCCTGTTGACAATTCATTCGTGTTTCTCCCCCAAATCCATCCACAACAGAACTGTTAAGCTCATGTTTCCTCTCCTGTTGCAAACAATTGTAAAAATGATTGGTATCTACCCTCAGTGTAGAGCCCGTCTGCTTCATCCCCAGGCTAAATCTTTCTGGAAGGGCTGCATGTGTGAAAAACATGCATTCTCAAGACGTTCTGATAATGGTTACCCTTAGAGACTCTAATCACTCAGCTCACAGAAGAGAAATGCAAAGGCTGATCAACATAACTGCTGACTTTCTGGAAACCAGAGGCCTGCCGCTGGTACTGGGATAGGCACCTGAGGGTAGGAAGGCTCAGGGTTGCCTCTGGAGACTGAGTTATCTCCCAGGTTGTCATCCTGCTGTTGGAGTTCTCAGGAGGAGTACTCTAACATCCTGCATGGGTCTTCTGTCTTTGTGGTTCTAAAATATCTTCTCAAAGTAGAAGTGGTATTGGGGAATAGGGTGGAGGGGTTTGTAAGGAAGAGTGCTCAGGCAGCGGTGAGAACACCTGGTTCTGATCATGCCTCTGACACCAACCTGTCTGTGCCTTCAGGGAAGAACTCACACCTCTGGGCTTTGGTTTTCTCATCTGATTATTTGGAACAAATGACCTCCAAGGGCCTAGGCAACTGACAGCCCATGAGTGACACATGCAGATCAGAGATGCTTAAGCCAGGTAGCACTGAAAAGTCTAATGCCAACAGTCAGTCCTGGTCAAGCCAGGAGCTGACATCTGTGAGGCAGCTTGGCTGCAGCTACATTCATACCATGAGCCTGCACATATGGGTCTGCAGAAGCTCATGCAGACAACTGAAGAGGAAAACATCTTTTTTTTTTCTTTAGAAAGCAGGATTTATTGAGGACAGAAAAGCAAAAGCTCCCACAGTGGGAGAGGACCCAAGGGGGTTGCCCAGGAAAACATATTTTTAGCCTGAAGGAACCCAGAATTGAAGAACTCATACACAGATTTTTAAGAAACATAAATTGCTATCTGTGATGAATACCTTATATTCTTCCCCATCTTCATTCCTTCTTCTTCCAGCAAAAGCTCTAATTTTGTTGGACATCCATCCCTCCTACACTCTAAATCCACATAGGGTGGAACGCAAGTCCCACTTCTAAGCCAATCAGTATAAGGCATTCCCTTGGCCAAGAGGAGAGCACATGACCAAGCCAGACCAATCAGAGTGAGCCACAATCTTCTGCTATGATTGCTGGATCAAAGGCAGGATGTGGGGACAGAGCTGCTGAAGCCACCTTTTAACCATGCAGGTGACTGAGAATAGAGTTAACTCTGTATAAGGAATCAAGGAATGAGGAAAAATAAGCTCTGCCATGGAGGACATTTGGGTGCTGGATCAAGCCACACCTGATCTACCTATGGACTATTCAGACTCCTCACATTCCTAATCCTCCCTTTGGAGAAGTCGTTTGCTGACTGAGAGATAGAAAAAGACCTAACAAGTATCCAGTCAATTCTCTGGGTTGGAAATGAACTCATCCATTTAGCTACTGATTTAACAAATATTTACTGATTACCGACTTGATGCCATTAATGGTGATCAAGGCACAATTCTTTCCCCAAGAGCTCTCTGTTTGTGGGGCCACAGCTTCATACACTGGCAGTTTTACCACCAGTGTGATGACAGTTATGACAGAGGAAGTGTGGGGGGCTATGAACACACAGCCTCTATCTCAGTGAGAAGGGGGATCAAGGAAGTCTTCCCAAGGGGTATCTAAAGGCAGCCACAAGGCCCATGTCGGGTTCAGAGCTGACAAACACTCACTAATCTCAGTAGTCCTCAAAGCAATCCCATGTTGGAGACTGGGCAGGGACTGCCATCCCCACTCTATAGAAAAAAAGGCAGAGAACCAGGGGTTCAGGCTCACACAGCAAAACGAGGCTAAGCAGGGAGGAAGGGGAACTAAATCTCACAGATGTCATCAGGTTACATTATGTTCCAAACCCCTTTCTAACTTGATGACTGCATGGGACCCCAAAGTTGGCATCAAAAGGACCCAGACCAGTCATCTGCTCCTCGAGGGTGTCTGGGTGCCGGGAAGGCACTGCAGGGAACCAGAGGCAAGACACGCACCCACTGGCCAGAGATCCCATGTGCCCACTGCCATGACAGCCCTTCTGGACATATCACAGACCCTAGCCAAACTCTCAGGTAGGGCTTCATCACCACTGGGGCCACTGGGAAAGGGAAGGTTTGCTGGACCTCAAACAAACCTCAGGACTTCCTGACTCTGATGTCCATGCTCTTAATCTCTTTTAATAACTTCTATTTTCTCTTGTTTTTCATCATATCATGTTAAAAAAAAAAAAAAAAAAGGTAAGGGAGGATTTCTTTCCATGCCTCTCCTTGTCCTTCAGAGTGAGGATGGTGCGTTAGGAAGATTCTGGTACTAACCCGTCCACTGGGGTCAGTGGCCACAGGCTCTTTGCCATCCTCACAGGGCAGACTCCAGACAGTCTGAAACTCCAACACTTCTCCTGGCCCCACCTCAGGTGTCTAAAGGTAGAATTGAGATCCTCAGGCAGGGGCACCCATCTGCCTTGTACCTCCCTGGAAGTTATCTGCTCCCTAGCAAGAGTAGGCCCCTGGGCTCAGAACAGACCCCTGCTGGGTCTGTCTAGCCTCACCAAAGATGGCTACACATGGTCCCATCCCTCAGAAGCACATAGGGTAGTTTGTAACAGCATCAGCAATGCCAATAATATCACAATAGCTGCCACCGAGCACTTCCTATGTACCAGTCACTATGCCAGCCAGGTCTCAGTTTTCACTTTGCAACTCCTGGGGTAAGCATTACATTTCCCATTATACAGCTGAAAAAAACTGAGGAGCCAGCTGGGATCTCTTCCTCAAGGACTCATAGATAGTAAGTGTCAGAGCTGATGTGTGAATCCAGGATTGTCTATGCAGGAAGAACATTGACTTTGGGATTGGCCATTTGCACAATTATTTGCTCAACAGTTTTCTTTAAATACTTTTAGCAGCAGTAATAATAACAGCTAACACCAATAGAATATATATTATATGCTGAGCACTTTCTAATTGTTTCACATGCTTTCACTTTCTGAGTTCCCACAAAGGTTCTCGGAGGTCAGATCTCTTATCCCCAAGTTAGAGCCAAAGAGTCAGCAACCAGCCCAAGGTCTCACAACCCGTAAGCAGAGCCAGGATTTGAAGCAGGCAGTCTGGCCCCAGAGCCCTGCTCTTACCAGCATTCTCTGCTGCCACTGCAGAGTCAGATCTCACCCTTGGTTCTAATACATGAGAAAACACGGCCTGACATGTTGGTTAATGTCTTCTCATAGGCATCAAACACAACCATAACTATTAACTTCACAAAAGTCCCCCAAAGGAGCTCCCAGAGTCATTATGGGTGCTATTGGTCACACAGAGATCACACTGTAGGAAACTCTGCCCTGGTAGGGAGAAGAGAAAGTGCCTGCCAAGAGTCTGGAGCCATCACGGGTCCCCATCACTCTAGTGCTGGGAGGACAACAACCTGAGGCTGGAGATCCAGGATGGCCCAGAAGGGGAAAATAGTGAGGAGGGAGAGACAACAGGGGCTGGCCCAGCAACTCAGAAAGAAAGCAAGGAGTCAAGGTACTTAAATGCCACAGCCAGGCATGTTCTGCCCTTTGCCGGACCTTGAGTGAGATTGGCTGTACAGAGGCCATATCCAGGAATGAGACAGAGGGGACAGAGGCTACAGAGCTATCCCTCAGCCCTGCCCTAGGACCTCCCCAGAGGAGGTCCCCCACCACACACCCTCCCTCACCCTAACCCCCGCCATTCACCTGTCCCTCTAGCAGTTTCCCTGGCAATAAGAGATGATTCTGTGGATAAACCTAAATTGTTTTCATTTCTCTCAAAGGTCACCAAAAATGAGCTGCACTTGCCTGCCCTTTGTCTAGGTGTTTTTAGAGCCTTGAAGGCCAGTCACCAAATCACCTAAGCAGAACTTTCCACCCCCACAGCTGAGATACAGGTATCACATCACACATGAGGGGCACCCACTGCATCCTTCACCAGCACCAACTGGCAACCAGTGGGTCAATTTCATGAAAACAAGAAATTGGACACTTCACACACCACTGTAGCCTTTCTCCTCCTGGTCTGTCTCCTCCTCACTGGGATAACACACCACACGTGAGAGTCACACCCCAGCACGGCCAAAGTACTTTCAACCAGCTGCTTCTCAGACACAAGTCAGCCACATTGTTGCCTGCTTTTAAGATAGGAATAAATAAAAATGGCAGGGGCACAAAATCAGAACCTGACCCATTTGAAAGCCTTCCTGAGCACAGCTGAATCAGCAGGCCAGGGGAAAATGCTCTATGGCACCTACTTCCTGGTGGAAAGGCCAGGAGGAGGGCACAGAGTTGCCTCCGTTCTGTCACTTAACTCTTGCCCCAGCTCAATCACCCACACCTTGGGATGCAGCTCTTGACTGTGGCTGGGAGGAGCTGGTGCTACACTTTCCCTTGATGGCAAGCAGGATCCGAGCAACCCCAGAGTTCTGTGTCCCAGACTCCGCCTAAGAAGAAAGCACGCTCAGCCCTGAGTTTGGAGGTGGCAGGTCATATTCTGACTATCCTCTTCTCTCAGCACCAAACATCATCATGTCCATCCCTGGGCACAGGAGGAAAACGACCAGGTTGGGGTCTTCAGCCAAACACCAAGTCCCCAGGGAAAAGACAACAGAAGGGATAGGCTCAGTACCAGTGACCAACCCCAACAACTCTCCCAATAGCCAGACCCCAAACTTGCTCCCCAACTGCCCACCTAGTGGAGGAATCAATCTGTTTTGGTCAAGTGTCCCCAAGCCGTACCCTTTCTGAAGAGATGAGGGTTTTCTGGGTGGTGGTTCAAATTAGAAAATGCTCAAAACTGGTATTTCATTCCAACATCATCACCACCACCACGACTTCTTTCTCTCAGCGTTTACTTAAATGAGCCACCTCTGCCTTGTCCTTTGTCCAGGTGTTGTTCAAGCCTCGAAGGCCAGTCACCACATTACCCAAGCAGACCTTTCCACTTCCACGGCTGAGAGACAAGTGTCGCATGCCCTGGAGTTGGACAGCATGGGGTCAGGACCCAGCTCCAACATCCTGCCTATGTGACCCTGAACAATTTACACTGGCAAAATGTGGCTAATACCATTGACCTCATGGACTTGCTTTAAGGATTAAATAAGTTAATACCATAAAGTACCTGGAACGCTTTCTGGCATATTTATAACCACTATGTTAGCTTTATAATTTTTAGTTTTCAGTTGAAGTATGGTTACCACTAGCCCCCAGAGCAGAGCCCCTGAAACAAATGGCCTCTGTATATCTGACATAAAATCCTGACTTTTGTCCTACACATGAGGTGCCTTAAGAACCACAACTGACACAGCTTCACCTCTTTCTCAGCCCTGCCAGCCCCCATTCCAGGACATCACACTGTGCTGGGCGCTGGGCACACAGCAGGCGCCTGGTCGGTGTTTGCTGCATTGAGCCAATGAGATTCCAGGGCGCTCCCTGCCCCACCCCCACTCTGTGAACTTCCTCTTGGTGAGTGTAGCTCTATCTCTGTTCCCTGGAAAGTGAGACACCAAGGCTTATGTGGTTCCCTTATCTCAGGAAGCCCTTAAAAACACTCAACGTGGACAATAAGGAAATGAAACTTTGGGAAACAAGATGGTGAGCTGTGAGGACAAACCCAAAGTGTCCTTTCTTCTCTTGGAGAAGTCACAAGGACTGTCTCCTTACAAAGAAGACATATTTAGGAATGGAAGTTGCAGCCCCAGGAATCAGCCTGCAGCAACACAGAGCCCCTCCCCCTCTATAGACCCTCCCCCACATAAATCATGCCAGGGGCATGGGGCTCTGGGCTTTACGAGAAACACTCCCAGAACTGCTTCACCAACCAGAGACATACAGGCTGGAGAATGCCAGAAAGAACTGCGAGTGCCCACATGTCCGCACCCTGCAGTAGCAAAAGAAACAGACCCTCCCAGTGTCGAGGCCCCACATTTGTACAGACAGGCACCCGAGTGTTTACCTAAGACCTGTGAGCCCTTCTTGCATGATGCAAGATGCCAACAGCAGCAGAGGTTTCCATTGCATAGGAATTCCTAGGGTAGACCACAAGGGGCCCATACCTCTCTTTTCCAATGGGGATCCCCCAGGGAGTTACGTAGACTCTGGGTTGGGTGAACCTCTTATAAAGCAGCTGGAAAGCAACTGCCCTTAACAAGGGGCCTCTTTCCCCTTCCCGTGTGCCTTTATAGGGGCTCCTGCTACTAATGAGCATTTGAGTGGAAGCACATATGTAGAGAGAGAGAGAAGGGAACTGCACTGAACTTCCCAGAGCTAGAGCTAGCTTCTAGACCAGCAAGAACCAGCATGTCAGGAACGTGAAGTCAAGGTCTTGGGCTCTGAGAGGTATCCTTGATCATAAGAACTTGGCTTTCACCCTGCTGAACCCTCAGACCGCATGACAGCTCCTAAGAAGTGCCAGTTAAATATGTTAAACTGAGAAATTGCAACTAGTAGAACCCAAGTCTTTGCCATTTTATTCAAAAATGTTTACTTCATGTTTCCCTATTAAATATAAGCAACTTCCCCCTTGTTTATATCTGCACCACATTCACACAATGTGTTACCCATCAACATTTGAATTACGGGCACAGGCCCTGAAATGTTAGTTTTGTGCTAAGATAAATATTGGAATAATATTCACTCTGCTTTTTTGAAGTAGTCAACATCACAATTTGCGATTGAAGAGCTGAGGCCCCATTTGCTTTGTTAAATAACAAAAAGATAATGAAGCCATCTCCTTGGGGGAAACAGATCAAAATGTCCTCCCCATCACTTCCACTGCCTTTGTAACTGCTTTATCTGCTAACAATAGAAAAGACCCAGCTTCTCTGATGGCATTGGGCAAATACTCTGAGCTTCCAAACCTAGCCTGTGGGCATGATGGTGTCCACCATGTGCCCAGCACCTGCGACCACTACCCCCAGCGAAGAACAATGGAAGCCCCAGCAACATCACCAAACCCAGCATGGGTTTCCTGGTGACTTCACTTGGAGCTCTAGAAAGACAAAGGAAGAAAGAGAAAGGAAGAAAGGGAAGGAGAGTTTACACATGGCCCCTTCCACTCCTACTTGGAGCACATTGGCTGGAAAAGTGTTGGCCCTCCCTTCACACCGCCTTGTGCCTCTCATAGGTGGTTCACCTGACGGCTTGCCTCCATAGGCTGGTGAAAGCAAGAACCACTGGGGAACACAACATATTCTGCTCTGCCACACAAGATCCACACAATGGCCATTTCTGGAGGAACACCACAGAGCTCAAATCCAGGTCATCCACACCCAGAAGCCCCAGTTCTGGTGATTCTGATTATTGTGGTCATTTTGAAGCATTCAAAATGATGCCTGGGTGGAGGCAAGAAGCTTCAAGTGAAGGGACTCTAGGCTGACGATTCTGACAAACTGGCAGCACTTTGCAGGGCCACCTCCCCTGGATTAATTCACTGGCATCGCAAACCAACTGTGAGGGGGGAATGAGGGTAGGTACTAGAATCCCCATTTTACAGATGTGGAAACTGAGGCTGCAGAGGCTTACCCAAGATCGAATGGCTAATGACAGAGGCCTCCCCCTGACTCCCCCAGAGTCCACTATAAAATGCAACCCTGGAGTCTTCCCTCCGTGCTCTGGATTGGGAGCCTGTCACGAGCAGCATACCATAGAGCTTCTCAGGAGCTCAACTGCCTCAGCTGTAAACTAAGGGGGCTGCCCTAATTATCACTAGGGCTATTACTGCTATCAGAAGTATTTGCATTTGGTGGTCACTTCCAGTTCTAACTTTCACTTGTACCCTGATCATCCTTTTAAAAGCCAGACAACCATGCCCGGCTGAGAGCCATGCATCACAGCTAGGGAGCACCTGCTGCCCAGCCCCCTTCTCACTGCCCTACCAGGCCCCCAGCCTTGTGGCTGCACCCCCTGAAACTAGGCCAACAAGACACTGCAGTGCATGAAACTGGAGGCTTCCCTCTGCACTGCCAACACACTCACTTCCCCACAGGAAAAATGTGATTCAGTTGGATCTGACTTGGAGAGCATTAGGTTATGATCATCTGAGCTCTGTTCAATTATTGTTATTAAATGCATGAGCAGAATACTGTAGCTGGTGGGCTGGATTCTTATTAAGAAAAGTAAGTGGGTTTCTATTTCAAGCTGGAAGACATCTCTAACCAAAAGATCCAAATGAATGAAGTAACTTTAGACCTTTTCCTCTTCAGCCATGCTTTGCTCAAAGAAGAAATGTGCCTTTTAAACCAGAATTTCAAGCCTATTCTGGTAATCTGCTCGGCCTCAACCCAGCTAATTAAATTAAGACGCAGCCACCTCACTCCTAACCAGGCAAGAGGGGGCCCATAAATTACGCTGCCCTGAGCTCCCCCACAAATTGCCTCTCCCCAAAGAGAGCTTCACCATTTGAGAGAATGCATCCTAAGGCAGTGTGTGGTGGGGAGGCCCGGATAATTGGTCCTCCCACTCGCCTGCCAGCAGAGAAATAATGAGCAGCTCAAGCTTGAGGAGGCCCAGCAAACAGGGTGAGGAAGGGTCTTGGGCTCCAGGACTCAGGCCAGCCGGCTGGCCAGCCCAGAGTGCCATGGGAACAAGAGGCCCCAGGTGTGGCCTCGCGGCTCCATCTTAGACATACCTCTCATGGCCCATGAGCTCCAATGGCAGGTGGTGACCTAGACAGTAAGCAGTCAGCAGATCCTAGATATACTTCCTCCAACCCCAACTGCTCCACAGGCCTGCACATTGCAGAAACCCAGGGTGCCACGTGTGAAATGTGCCAAGAGTCATTGGATATGAGGCCCCTGCTACTGAGCCCCGGAGTGGCAGCTCCAACTCTGCCCACCAACTCTCACAGATGCTGCAGAGTAAGGAAACCAGGCAGCACTTCCTGGAGGGAGAGGAGAAACGGGAACAACCCTTAGGAATCCTGCACAGTTACCTAGAAGGACCCTTCCCACTGGGCCGCCTTCACCCGAGCTCCCCACAGTCCTTCCCAAAACACCCAGGGGGAGAGAGCAGGCAGAGCTGTTCCAGATAGTGTTTCTGCCTCTCTGTATTCCCAGCAGAAGTTACTATTTTTCTGCCAAAGCAAAGAAAAAAACCCTCCATCATTTTAGCAATGGGAGTGGCCCCCATTATGTGCAGGGAAATCCCCCGGGTGTGTAGGAAGAAGATCAGCACGAACCGTGCAGCAGGGAAAGTAAAAATGCAGGCAGGCCTGGGATGGGAAGTTTGCAGAGCGCTAATCCCCCCGCACCAAGGGACTGATTTTAACAAGGCAGGCTGTTTGCGAGGGGATTCGAGTTGACTCGGATGTGCTGTTGTGGCAGGCTCTTCTGCTTTGTTCTGTGCTCAGAATGTTCTCGTTTTAGGCTTTCTTATCCAAAAGTGACTGTGCTGTGAAAACCAGCTCCTCTCTGGACAACTCCTCAATTGAAGGGACATTTTTAAACGTCACTTCTCCGTAGCACGCTGCCACTCAAAAAGGCAGGGTAGAGAGGGTGATTTCAGGCTGGCTCCCCATCCACATCTGCCGCTGCTCCCTGCTGAGCTGGGGCGAGGACCCTGGGGAGGAGGCTGAGCTCCTCTGCTGAGGAGCAGGGCAGGTAATTGGGTCCTGCAGCTACAAAACCCCGAAGGCCCCAGGGGAGCCAGGGTAGGTCCCTCCCCATACTGTTTTCTCGAATGCTCTCCCAGGATTTGGACAATAGCTCTAATAGCGAACATTATCAACACCATGCACTAGGCACTATGCCAGGTGCTTTACATGCACCATTTCATTTGATTCTTATGGCAGTTCTGTGAGGTGGGCACTGTGACCCCCTCTCACAGACAAAGAAACTGAAGCTTAGAAGAGCCAAGGCAGTTGGCCGAGGGCCCCAGGTGACTGTTGGTGGAGCTGGGTTTACAACACGGCATTGGCTCTCAAACTCATCTGCCACTCAGACCGAGCACATATAGCACACATCTGCTCCATCCTGTGCCTGGGCTTCGAGAGCTGCAGGTGCAGGCTGCTGGACCGGGAAGAACCGGGGAGCACAAAGAAATCTACTGGTCTCCCTGCTCTCCCGGTAAACCAGTCCTGGCACGTTGCTGGGAGGGTGGATGCCCAAGTGCACCTTGGACAAGACTGCCACAGTGCATCAACAGACCCCAAGTTGGCAGCAGTGCAAGACCTTCCACGAAGCCTGAGGGACAGGTCTGGCGTAGTGCCCAAAGCAGCCGGGACATCAGAAAGCTGCTGCCTCTGCACCACCCAACCACGTCTACCAGAGCGCTTGAGACAGCCGGCTGGGCCACTTTCTGAGTCACCGAGGGGTGTGGGTGACGCCAGGAAGCCGAGCTGAAAATTGACCTTCTCCCTGAGGTCACTGCCAACAGCTCTGGTCACGTGGTCGGCATTTGCCAATGGCTTAACCCACTGCAAAGGGGGAGAGGGCAAGTGGACCAGCATGTGATACGACCAGCACTGGAAAATCCACCAGTCCCTTTCCTCAGCAAGGCGGACAAGCAGACAACATCCTGGCAAAGCCAACACCACAAAACAGAGGCCAACCAGGCGCAGGGACCCACTCCGGCTGTGCTGAGTCGCTGACACACCAGGATGAGGCGGCCACACCTTCTCCAGCCGGCATCACTTCTCTCATCCCTTCTAGATAAACACATGCTGATTGGCACTCACTTTGAAATCTGAATCCCAAGATGGAAACCCAGGGTTGTAAGCGATCAGATTTTGTTAATTTTGCCAGGCATCACCCACAGGACTAAGCACGACTCTCGGGGTGTGGCCACCGTCCACCAAACCAGCCACATCTGCTTGCATTTCATCACCAACATGGTAGAGTTTGACTTTCAGCTGACCTTGAAATTCACAAACTCCAGCAGGGGAGGGGGTGGAATCCGGGGGGATAGGAGCCAAGTGAAAGCCGCTAAAAGGAAGCAGAAATAAAACTAGCCGGCGCTGCTCTGTGCCCCCCACCCAAATTAAAACCAAACGAACATATCAAAGGGCACTTTTCTCAACTATTTCGGCTCCGACACTCCTCAGCTTTAATCAAGTCCCTGGGAGGGAAAGCCTCAAGTGGCTGTAATTTCCTACCTGCCTTCACCTGCACAGCTAGGACTGAATCTGGGAGTTATTTGGGACTAGTTTTCCCTAGATGCACAGACTGTTCCACAATGCCTTCTCCCCAAGCCAAGCCTTGGTTCTCTAGGCCCCGACGGGGCATCTGCTGGTCCAGGCCCTCCCAGCCCTGAGGAAAGCAGCAGGATGAGGGAGGGGTTCGCATCTCCCTCTGGAGTGTCTGGAAGGCTCCAGAGAGGACCCCCACATAGGCCACGCTCCAATAGACCAGGTCCTTCAGACTAAAAGGACATAGTCACACTATCAGGGGCCCTGGACATCAGAATCTGGGGATGCTAATAGCTGGGAAATACCTCTGCCTTCTACTCGGGCTTCAGGAAAGCAGAGGCAGGGAGAGCATGTGGGGTGGAAGAGGCTGCCTTTCAGTCTGAGCCCTAGCTCTCCCTCCCTCCCTCCCTTGCTGTGGGACCCTAGGCCAGCCCCAGCCCCTTCTGAGCCCCAGGTCTCCCCTCACAGAATGAGAAGACTGGAAAAGATAATAAATGACGCAGCTTTTCCTAATAGCAACATTACATGTGTTGATGGTAATCACAGCTTTTCAATTTACAAATACTCTTCATTTCAGCTTCACAAGAACCCCAAGGGGCCGGAACTGTGGAGAAGCTGGCTCAGAGAGGGGATGTGGGCTTCCCAAGGCCACACAGCTGGCAGATGGTATAGTTGGCAGAAGGCTCTGTCTGGCTCCCCAGTCTGTGCTCTTTCCATGGTTCCAGGCCGCCTCTGGGGGCCCCTCTCCAGCTCTGGCATTCACACAGCTCCTCAAAGACTTCCGTGAAGTCTCCTCCTGGGAAACCTCCCCCAGAGAAATTAGTGCCTGTATTCTAGAGCGAGGCCTCAGAGTCCCCAAGCAGAGGGAAAGCTGAGGAGCGGGTGGGAGCTAGATCAAGGAAGAGGCATCATGAAAGGGGCAGGAGACCACGATCCCCTAGCCCCATCTACAGAAGGAAGGGCTGCCAGCAATTACTGAGTGCTTACTGCATACCAGGTGCCTTCCACCCTTCATCTCATTCAATCCCCCATAAGCCTCTGAGATAGGAACTATTAGAACTCTCATTTTACAGATTCATTCTTTATTCATTCAACAAATGTGGTAGTTTACGTGTGTAGCCGCTGGGTGAGAAAATTGGGGCTTGGAGAGAACCAGTGACTCACTCACCCAAGGCCCTACTTGTAGCTGCAGTGTAACTCCAAGCAGACCAATGTCATGTGAGCTGGGGACCCACAAGCATTCCATTTATCCTTTTTGGGTTTGTCACCCCTCACCCTGGATGATGCCTTTTCAATGGGTGTTCCGGAGGGGCATGGACTGTCTGTATAAGAACTCTGGGTAGATGCTCATGGGCTTGCCAGCCTCAGTTGGACTCCATGGCTACTGGCCCCCAGTCAGCTGCATCTGGGCTGGTGGTGGAGACAGCCGTCCTGCCATGAGGCGCACAGGGGCCTAGGCCAGGTTAGCCTAGTGGACAGCTGGCCAGCCCTGATACAGAGCTCTCCCTCCCATCCCAGGGGTTAGTGGCTCCATGGGCCAGAGCATGGCCACAGTCTGGGGCCCCAGCAGTAGGCAACCCCAACCAGCATCCTCACAGGGCCAAGCCAGAGCAGCAAGCCCAGTCCTGCAGAGGATATGGGCCCCTCAGCCCTCCCCTGCAGGTCCTCCTCCTCCTCCTCCAGTCTGTCCTCTCTCCCAGTCAAGCAGCCCTATGCTGGGGTTCACATGAAGCATCTTGGACACTCTTCACAGAGGAGGTGACACCCAGAACCTCCTCATCCAAGTGGTGGGAACTCACAAGATTAATAAGACCTTCAAGTTTATGAGGTCCTTACCCCAATCCCAAACCTCTGCTACCCCCAATATATAGCCCTGCCAGGAGGAGGAACACAGACTCTGAGGTCAGACCGCCGGGTTCAAATCCTGCTTCTGACCTTAACTCTCTGAGAATCTGTTTCCTCATCTATAAAGTGGGGAAGCTGACAGGGGTCCTCGGGTTGGGTTAACTAAGCAGTCAGCCTCAGGGAGAGGAGCTGGGAGAGGACAGGCACAACCGGCGAGGAAGAAAATTAGGACCCCTGTGAAGGAAACAGAGGCTAGGCATGTGAGGGCTAAAACTGCCAAAGAGGCATAGTACCCATAACATATTGGGTGCCCCATCAGTGATAGCAGGTAGCTAAGAGAGGCCCTGAGGGGGTGGGAATGACACCAGGGAGGAGAAAGGTATAGGGCGGTCTAGCAAGAAGTGTTCATTGAGCACCTGCGAAATACAAGATGCAGTGAGACAACTGAGGAAAAAATCAAATGCTCAGAGAACATCCAGCCCCAAGGTGCTCATGGCCCAGTGAGGCCTCCCTGCCAAATGCAGATACCCAGCCTGCCCCACAGGGTCTTGAACCTTCTCTGAGTTTCATTTCAAGGCGTCTAAAGCACTGTCTGGCTCCCAGTCAAGGAAGGCCCTGGACTAGGTCAGTCACCCATATGGCTCTGCCTTCTTCTGCCCAGCCCTAGCCCACAAGCTGCAGCATGGAGTCCAGCAAGTGTCTTCAATTTTGGGGTCACCTCTGCCCAACTCCAGCACAAGCCCCTGCAATACTCACAGAAGCTTCTGGACACTCCAGGCCCTGCCTGGAGGTCTCAGTCTTGAGGCCGCATGGGGGTGGTGTGGGGGACACAGTAGATCAGGGAATCTGTGGGTCACAAAAACTCACAGGGACCAAGACTAGCTTCTTACAGTCAGGAGACCTGCAGGCCCCTCAAGGGTGGCCAGATAGGCCATGAACTTATGCAAGAAACGGGACAGTCCTGTCCTGGGTTCAAGTCCTATGCCTGGCATTTAACCAGCTTTCAGCAGGCCCCTGGGCCACAACCTCCTGGACTGAAATTAGGGGAGTTGGGTTGCACAGGTTTCTGGGAGGAACAGAGATGAAGTGATTGTCTGGTGGGTGTGTCAGGACCCTGCCTGTACCCGAGTCCTCTCACTGCCCCAGCCTTGCTGGGGGACAGCAGGTCACTGGCCCCAAAGTGCCATGCGGGATGGCCCCAGAGCCAGGGCAGTGCCCTTGTGTAAAGTGAACAAAAGTCAAACCAAAGCCTATCAAATAGAGTCCCTAGTCGTGGGCTCTAAGTGTGGGAAGATTCCTAGGCAGGAAGGAGACCCTTGCGCCCCTCCAGGACTAGGGTCAGAGGAGCATCTTTACCCACGTACCCCCAGGACAGGATTCCTGCTTTGATTATCTCAGGGGAGGACAAAACAACCCCTGGCCCCCAGCCCCAACAAACAAGGCTGCCCCAGCCAGGACCAACTCCCACAGGCTGCAAACCAGGGCCTGACCTGCCTCAGATCAGGGCTCACGGCACGCACGCGGGTCGAGGTGGCCTCCACAGCAGCCTCTGGCCTCCGCAGCTGGACGGCTTCTTGACAGTTATTGGCAGGGCCTCGCTGCCAGGACAAGCGGGGGAAGGGGAGAAGGCAGAAAAGCCAATTTTGTTTCGATTGCTGCTGACAGCTGTCCATAGGAAAGCGGAGGCGCGTGCCCACGTAATCTAAACTCGAGCAGCCCAGGTCTCCCCTCAACCCAGAAATGAGCTTGTTAGAAGAGCCTGGATCTCGGCCGTTTCCCTTGACAGCTTCCTTCCCCTAATACACGCAGCAAATTGGCAACCTGTCCTCGGGCATTTGCATCCGGCGTCCCTGGAGGGAGATATCTCTATTATTCTGTTTTGGATAAAGGAGGTTGTTTGAGATGACAGGTAGCAAAGGCCTCTTTAATAAACCACGCAAGCAGCCAGAGAGAGCCAGGCTGCGAAGAGGGACTTGACAAATAGGTAGATTTGCAACCCAGGAGCATTAACAGGGCCAGCCAGAGCTGTGAGCAAGGGAATGTTGGGGCTGAGATAAATCACCCCCTTGTTATTCTGGTTTAACTGTCTCACTGCTGGAGCCTCTGTCCACTCCCACCTCCACACGGCGCACTCAGGAAATGGACTCATACATGGCTTTCTGGCCCCAGACTTGCAAGCTGCAACTTGATTCTCTGAGCTCATCCCCTGCTGCTGTGCAGCAAAACCTCCATGTCAGGTCTTTGAATGGTGCCTGCCCTTCCCTCATCTCGATCCCAGTCTCTACTGCTGCTAAACCTGCTATTTTTTCCCCAACAATCCCAATTTTAAGAAAAATAAACATTCACTCAGCACTAATCATGTTCCACCACGGTATTGCCCTAAGTCACAGAAGCTCATTCCCCTCTTGTTTCATTCCCCTTGATGCGACTATTTACTCCACTGTACAAACAGCTTCTCATTCCGTTTTCTCTCTCTGGGCTCTGTCTTCTTCCCCTTTCCTTAATCCAAAGGATCTGGGCCTAGGATGTTGGGTTCCGTCCAGTGGTGTGCTGGTAAATGTCTAACAGCCAGCTCTCTGAGAAAATAAATAAAAACCTGATTTGTAGTGCCTGCCAATTCCTGTGGTGTAAATATTCCCACTATGGCTGATTTCAAGCTTCCAACGAGATGTCACTGAGCTCAGTGTTAGCAAGAAATATTCACAGTCTTCTCGCGCGAGCTGGCTCCAATACCCGATGGATTCCGCTCCTCCCTACTCCCATCACCTTCCCCTCAGCCCAGGAAAAGCACTTCCAGCCCTGGAATTCAGTGAACACATACACACACACATGAACCTCTTCTCCCGACCTAAGGTACACTTCTCCCACACGCTTCTGTCCAAATGAACAATGAGGCTGCTTACCTCAGACATTCTGGAATCAAATCACTGCTCCATCACTCAAGAACACCCATGCAACTTTGAGTATATTCCATAACTACTTTATGCCCTAGTTTTCACGGCCATAATGGAAATCTTAACTCATGAGGGAATGTGAGAGTCAAATGTGGCCATCCGTGGCACAGTGCCTGATGCACAGTAGGTGCTCAACAATGTCGGCAATCCTCCTCCACCCCACCCACCTGACCGTGGCATCTCTGATGTGAACACAGCAGGGTGCTCTCACTTCCTTACCCAAGGGGCTTGCCATGCTGCTGAGGATTGCACAAGCAGGACCGTGGGTTTGTTTGCTTTGCAGGGGTGTAAAGAGGCAGTTGTGCTTGAGCCACGAATCCCTGCCCACCCCTTCTTCCTACAATGCCTGCCCTCCTGGTGCAGCTCTGGTGTCTCTGTTTTCCACCATGACTGTGCATGGCAATCACCTGGGAAGCTTGACAAACCACTTAGTGCCTGGTCTCCCATCCCCCACGATTCTGATTTGCTAGGTCTAGGGTACCACCTAAGCTTCAGGATTGTGTTTCTTTATCTCTCCAGGTGATGCCCATGTGCAGTCAAGGTTGAGAACCAGGCAACGACTGATGTGCAGGACTACTCAAAGTAGCAACAGTTCAGCACGCGTGTGAGAGGTCAGCTTTGGTTCCCAGCAGGCTCTGGTCTGAGGCCACTTTGAGATGCATCCTTCCTGGTACCACGAGCCTCAGGTCAGTGGACCCCTGTGACTGGAGTGACCCACAGAGGCCATGCTGCAGAGGGGATTCCAACAGTCAGTGGGACCCAGGACTGAGTGCTCTGGAAGGGCTTCCCGACCAGGAATGCCGAGGCTTCATACAAGTCCCCATATGCCTACCTCCACTGCCTGGACCCTTTCCTGCTTCAAAAACCAAGACAGGGCTGTAGTCACGTGAAAAGCTCTTGGGGTTGTGTGTGCATGTCCAACATGACTCATCTCAGTGGCCTCAATCAAGGGCAGCAAACACACACACAGGGGACCAGGGACGACCTTTCCCATCTCAACCAAGAACAAGTCTTCCAGAATCTTCCTGGGCCCTGTATGGCCATATGGCCAAAACTCAGGCTCCCCCTGCAAAAAAGGGAGTGTCACTGCTGTTTCCCAATGTGTTTTCTAGATTGCTAGTTCTATGGGAAGTTTGTCAGGAATATAGGAGGAGGATGCTTAGATTCAAATACGAGGAAGGGACCCCCCCAAAACTGGAATTTATTTATAAAAAATTATGTATCTTGTCTTACATGTTTAAATTTCAGTCACCTTCAAAGTAGTCTCCATTTGACGCAATACACCTATCAAGACACTTTTTCCACTGCTCAAAACAGTTGTTGAACTCATCAATTTTGATGCCTTTTAGTGCTTCTGCCATTTTTTTTTGTTTCACCTCTTCCACATCGGCAAAACGTTTCCCTTTGAGGACTTTTTTCATCAGGGGAAACAAAAAAGTCTTTCGGAGTGAGATTGGGTGAATTGGGGGGGTGGGGTATAAGGGTCATGTCGCTTTTTTGGCCAAAAACTACTGAACACTCAGCGCAGCATGGGCAGATGTGCTTATAAATCACCCATCATGAAATGGGCAGACACGTTGAAAGAATCTCCAAAAAAAAATTCACTGAAGCTGAACACAGCCTCTCATAACAACACTAGCTGGTACACGGATGCCAGTGGGTTCCTAGAACACAAACCTAGCAGGGGAAGCCTGTACTACCTACAAGGAGCCCACCCTCCAAAAAATAATTCTGGGTTTTTTGGGGTCACACCTCATACATTTGAAGGAAGTTAGATTAGACAAAGTTAAATGATTTCTTTACTGCAGGACTTCTCAGAGTCTTTGATATAATAATGTGCATGAGAAACCTCCAAGAGAGGCGATAAGATAGAATGTTTCCCAAACTTATTAGACCACAGAACCTTTTTCCCACATAGTATCTCCCAGGATCAGTGATCCACAAAACATATCTGGTAAAGGCTCAGAAACAGTTCACACAGCTAACACAGGCTGTGCTACAACATCAGGCAGAAGATAAGCCTGCCTGTCCCCCTCCGCACCAAGAGGAGAAGCTGCCCAGGAAGCACAGGGGGAGGACTTGAAGCCCAGGATCCACCAGATCCCACAACTAGGTTTGAGCAGGCTTGGGCAAAGTGTGGATTATGCAAATGCGTATTTAGGGACTTTTTAAACGCAGATTATTCACCCAATTAACTCTAATGGCCCCTCAGAGCTGAGAGAGACTATTGTGTAAACATGTGGGGCTGAATGTGGCCTCAGCCCCAAGATTTCCTCAAAAGACAGGGTTTATGAGTCCACCATAAGGGTTCCCTCTGGGCCCCAACTTGGCAGATAAGTTCATTGCCCGGAAGGGAATTCTTGTCTAAAATGTGAAGAGGGTAAGAACAAGAAGAAGGATCCAGTCCCCTTTAAGTGAGCAGGGGGCTCTCTAGGTACAGATTTTTATATATATTTTCATTTGCCATAAAACATGCATTATAAGACAGAACATCTGGTAGCCTCTGGTAGTCTAGCTCTTTCCAGATAATGGGAGAAATTGTAGATTTCTCTCCAGCGGCCACTTACACTCACATATTCCAAATGTTTCCAACACAGCCAGGAGGGAGGCCGACCCCATGCCTACCCCAGTGAGCTGGTGGGTGCACTGCACCCAGCCGGCTCTGCCTGAAACCATGAAGGCTGGCACACCAGCCCAGCACAGAGCTCCTGGGACATGCTAGGCCTCCTTAAAGACATGGAGTCAGAGGCAAACTTCCCAACATGTCCCAGGGGTTGTGTCCACAGTCAAGTCTGCTGACCAACAGGGGACCGAGGCTAATCTTCCAACTTTAACCAGGAACAAGTCTTCCAGAATCCTCCTGGGCACTCAGGGGCTGTAGGGGAGGGCAAGAGTCTGAGGATCTACCCCTTACGGACCTGTAGGGAAATGAGCTGAGGGCTAATCTTCCCCTGGCCCTCAATCCACTCTCCATCCATCCATCCATCCATCCACTCATTCTGTCATATGAGCTGGAAACATGAGAGTTGACATTTTCCTCCCTCTCCCTTGCTGCCATGTCCCAACCATCACCACACTAGTCACCCTGGCCTCCTGAACATCCTTCCTGGATTCTCTCCACATCCCCCACCCTGACCTGCCAAGTCCCTCCTTGGGACAACTGCCCCTCTTCAATGGTCTTCCAGTGTCCTCTCTGGCCATTCTCCACCGGTGTCCACTTTGTGAAACACAAATGTGATCTTGTTCCATGTTGGCATGTAATCCTTCCCATTGCTCTTAGGTAGAGACTTCAACACAGCACATGGCTGACTGGGTCCCACTCACCCTGCTGCTTCCTCTGCTCACAGCTCTCTTTCCTCCTGTCTTTTCCAAGTGACCTCCTATATATCCTCCAGAGCTCAGCTCAAATGTCACTCCCTCCAACAATCCTTCCCTGATTCCCAACTAGCTAAGATCTCTCCACCCACCACAAACTTCCACGGCACCGTGTTCCTCCACAATTCCCAGGTGGCAGACACCCCAACAAGAATTATTCCCAGTGCCCAGCACTTGACACACAGTAGTCACTCAATAAATATTTGTAGCCAGGTGTGGTGGCGTGTACCTGTAGTCCCAGCTACTTGGGAGACTGAGGCAGAAGGATCCCTTGAGCCCAGGAGTTTAAGGCTGCAGTAAGCTGTGATTAATGAATATTTGTTGCATGAAAGGGCTCCACCAAGGGAAACAACCAAGGGAATAAGTAATCTATAGGCCTGGCACTAAGAATGATGGTGGAAACTAAGAGGAGAGAGAAGAAATGCAGGCACTTCCCAGGCATGCCGCTTGCACGATCCTCTTCGACTTAGCCTCCAAGGGCTGTGTGAGGTAGACGCTATTAGGTACATTGTAAACAGGTGGTGAAGTGAGGACTTGAACCCACATGTAGCTGACTCCAAAGCACTCTTTCTCCCCCAGGAGTCTTCTCAGGAGTCTAATTGGACAACTGGGGCTTGGTCGTGCTGACAGGTGGAGGAGGCAGGGTGGGTCCAAGAAGAGGATGGACGCAGCGTGAGAAACGGCATGGCAGTGTGAGACAGCCAGTGTGGGAAATGCTAGTGATTCAGTAGGACCAGAGAATGTTCTAGAGAACAGAGAGAACAGAGTGGTTTGCAGAGCCTGGGGAAGCAGGTCACTGCATGCCAGCCTTAGGAGCCTGACCATTATCCCGGAGGGCAGAGAGCTTGACCTTAAACCTCTGCTCTACGCCAGACACAGGCACCAGCCACTGTGGCATTATAAGCAGGTGAGTCCCACTCAGACCTTTCAGCATCACACCACCAGACATGGCACAGCATGCACAAACAAGCACTGAATGACAAGCACAGTATACTGCTCTCTCAAAAACAGACCCTGGGTTAGCATTAGCAATTAGCATCCTTTTAGGATCAAGAGGAAAATATATCCTATGCTTGATACAATCTTCTGGGGGCTTACGGGACTGGAGAGGAGGAGGATCTGGGACCAAAGAGAGTCCTAGTGAATGACCCACACCCCATTGCCTAAATTCACGCCCTCACCCCTCCTTCTCCAGGAAGCCTGCCGGGTGAAGAGAGCAGGCAAGTTCTCCTAACTGCTCTCCACCTGAAAGTGCCACTCCCATCCCCCTCTCCCTTCCCCACTGCCTGTGCCCCCTTTTCCCACTTCACAGTAGAATAGTGCACCACCATATTTTTACAGCTGTTCCATGCTATCCTTTTAATCCCTGGTCCTCACTGTTCCTCCCTGCCCCATCACCACTCCAGCTCTCTCTTGGAGTATAACCTTGCAGGGCAGAGGTGAGCCCACTTCATCCCTTTGCATGGTGGCCAGCATGTGCGGGCAGAAGCATGTCGGTTGGTGCTTATGTATTGGCTAATTCCAAATCCACTAGGTAACCAACATTTCCCGAGGGCCCACTATGCACCAGACACTGATGAGAACACAAAATGGTGGAAATCCAAGTTCATCACCTATTGGCTCAACCAGATTTCATCTCATGAAACATTATGACAATACAAGCTGTGAGGGAAAGTTCAAGGCGAGGGGTGTCTGAGGGCAGCCTGTGCTTAAGTACAATATGAACGATGCAGGAGAAAGCTAACAGCATTCGGAAGCGGGAGGGCACCAGACCTTTGGAGTAGGCTGGGGAGAGAAGACTTCACAAGAGAGCCAGAGGAAGTTTTGAGCCGAGCTTTAAAGAGCAGTCAGAATGTTGATATGTGGAGAAAAGGGAGATGTCAGCATGCAGGTCAGAAGAGCCAAGAAAGAACCCTGAAGAGAAGACTGGGGCAAAGAGAGACTAACAATCAGAAATTGCACCCACAGACCCCAACCAAGGATTCTGTGATTTGGTTGAGACAGCACTGTGGGGTCCCCAAGAGTAGCAGCTCTACACATATGTATGTATGTATGTGCACGTACACACACATACACATCACACGCACACACTCACATATACACCACAACCCTGGCCAAGGTGATTAGGCAATTATCAGATGCTGGGCCGCTTCTCCCATGGGAACCAGCCTACAAGCAATACTTGGGGCACTGAAAGTGCAGCCAGGAGGTGCCAATCTCAACAGCGATGCTTATCATGTTCTTGGAAAACACCCATGGTGTCAACCATGAAGTCCATAGAACAAGGAAGGCCCAGAAAAGGAGCCAGAGTATACCACCCTACCAACACCTTCTCACAGCAGTTTAGCAAGGCTTATCCTCAGGGCCATCCCAGAGTCCCAAGAGATTAGGCTGTGGTTTTACCTGACACCTTCGTACCACTGTCCCTGGCAGCCAAGAGCTGTCCTGGCTGCAGTGCCTACTCAACAGGGCCCTCCAGGATGTGGATCTCAGAGTGCACCCAAGCTCACCACAGCATCTAAGAAAGCTGGTGTGGCTGTCCACGTGGCAGGGGATTTGGGGAAAGCTCTCTCCCCTCTCTGGGCATCAGCTTCCTCATCACAGACAGGGTCAGACTATGTGATCATTAAGGACCAATGTGTTCCACCCCTCTATGACCCAAAGGAGTCACGTGATTCCCATCTGCTCAGCAGTGGGGCAAGAGCTCACCTAGGCACCCGCCTAACCTGCTTATTTCTACAAGGAAGACCGCCACTCAGTCGTGTCTACAGTGTAACCTTGTGTAACAGCTCTGAGACTGGGCACACATAATCGCACCACCGTGCCAGCAGGCCAGCTCTGTGTTGACCCTGGTTCGGGAGTATGATGTCAGTGAGAGTCCCAAAACTGGCTCTCCCCTAATCGTACCTACGATTTGGGGCAAGCCTCTTCCTTGGGGGCTCAGTGTTCAGCAATTGAAGTGAAGACCAGTTACAGTCTATCTGGAATTCTCTAAGCCCCTCTCCCACACGCCCTGGAAGGTCACTGGGAGAGAGGACTACTCGGAGGCAGTGCAGGGCAGTGGGAAGGACCAGGCTCAGAGCCTGGAAAAGGATATGAACAAGCAAATCGCAAAATAAGGTCTACAAAATGGCTACCAATCATCACAAAAACATAGATGGACACGATATATAATTTTCTACTACCATACTGGCAAAGAATACAAAGATGAACAATCCAGGTTGACCAGGGCACGGGGAAATAGGCATTCTTGTGCAGTGTCAACGCCCTTTGTGGAGGCAATCTCAAATTATGTGTCAGAATGATAAACGTCCATAGCCTTTGCCCTGGAAAGAGTTACATCTACAAAGTTGATCACTGAAATTTTTTTATAATAGAGAAAAATTGGAAACAATAACCTAAACATGCACGAAGGGAAGGCTAACCAAGTAATCATGATACTCATAGAACACTCTGGAACCCTGTAAACCAGCCCTTCCACCTCTGAGGCTGAGGCGACGGGCTGTTCACTATCTACATCCCACACTTTCACAGTAGTCTCCCTTTGTCTGTGGCTTCGCTTCCCTTGGTTTCAGTTATCCACAGTCAGCACAGTCTAAAAATAGTAAATGAAAAATTCCAGAAGTAAACAATGCATATGTTACAAATCACACGCCATTTCGAACACCATGATGAAATCTCACTGTCCTGCTCCATCCTGATTCGATGGGAATCCTCCTTTGTCCCTCGTATGCCATGGACGCTCCCTGCCTGTTGGCCTTGGTGACAGACCCACTATTGCGGGATCACAGTGCTTATGTTCAGGTGACACTTAGTTTACTTACTAATAGCCTCAAAGCGCAGGAGTAGTGATGTTGGTGATTTGGATACACCAAAGAGATGCCACAAAGCACTTCCTTTAAAGAAAAGGTGAAAAAGTTCTCCACTTAGGAAGGAAAGAAAAAAATCATACACTGAGGTTGCTAAGATCTATGGTAAGAACGAATCTTCTGTGACATTGTGAACAGCATATTGTTGCAATTGTTCTATTTTATTACTAGTTATTGATGTTAATCTCTTACTGTGACTAACTTATAAATTAAACTTAATCATAGGTATGTATGTATAGGAAGAAACATTGTATATGTAGGGTTTAGTACTATCCGTGGTTTCAGGCATCCACTGCAGGGGTCTTGGAATGTATTTCCCATTGGTAAGAGGGGACTACTCTATATCTAAACATTTTATAATGTGTGTGCCTTGCCTTTGTAATCAAAAAAAGATGTTAAAGGTATAAAATATCTATAAAAATAGAATCTTAATGAATATGGAAAATCTACCATATAGGGTCATGGGTGTGGGACGCAAATTACAAACAGCACTTTGCACTACATAAGGGCCCATGTTCATAGGATATTCATCAAAAGGTCAACATTTCCAGGAGTGGGATTTTCATTTAGTTTAACTTCCTTATTTTTTAAATTTCTTTTGTACTTTTGTGTATTGTCTGAGTAATTTTAAGTGAGGCTGTCGTTTTTTGTTTTTGTTTTTTTAACTCTCACTTTACTTTCCCACCCAGGAGAAATCTAGAATAAGCAATGAGTTCCCTTTGGTTGTGTCTTTTTAGTTTGCCATTGTGTCCTCAGAGCTAGTAAGTGACTGGTACATATTAGGTCCCTAAGTCAGTGTTTTCTGAATGACTAAAAAAAAAAGGACAGCTCTGGGTCTCACATATCTGGGAAGACCCTCATCCATCTCAGCAGTTCTGCCAGCTGGTCTGAGAAACACCTGAGCTGCTCACATGTGCTGGACCTCAGACTCTGAGTCACTCAGACCTCTCCTAATAGGTCCCTCTGATCCTTCCTAGACCCACCACCACCTTGTACTGATTGTACATTCTGGTCTTGGCTTCCAAGAGGAGATCGCTCCCTCTCACCTGGTGCTCTGAAGACATAAGAGGCAACTTGGGGGGTGGGCACCAAAGGGAAGGTGGGGGCAAGGGAACCACCACTGCCATCATAGTCTCAGATGCCTGGTACTCAGCACCCACTTTTCTGGATTGGGTCCTAGAGTCCAGGGGATGCCACTCTCTGTCAGCTTCCTGGGCAAGGGGGTGGGAGCTAGTTTCAGGAAGATCTGAAGGTCCCATCTGGCAAAGGCAACTCAGGAATGCAGGGAAGAAATAACCATAGGACAAATCCATGGAGAGGTCCATGCTGGCCAGAACAGGGGCAGGAGGAGAGAGGTGGCAGGAACAGACGTGAGGAGCCACCGAGGAATACCAGGGCTGGATCAAGATGAGTCAGTCCCATGCTCCTGTGGTAGCCTATATACCTGCCAACCCGGCCCCCCAGCTAAGTAGCCCTGGATTATGCCAGGACCCCATGGGGCTTGGCTGTCAGCAAACATGAGGGAAAGAAAATCAACCCTCATTATTCTGGTGTTTAGGGCCATTCCTGGGCAGTGACATGGCACAGCCAGAGGACAGACCCCCACAGCAAGTCTCAATGCCTCACCTCCCAGGAGAGTAGGGCCCCTTCCAAACGTGCCAGGGATTCAGAGCACACACCCAGCCCAGGCATAGGAAGACAAGGCTGCAGGGCCCTGTCACACAGTAAATCCTGGAGGCAGGTGCTGGAAAGCTCTGAAGAGCTTAACAAAGGCCAGGCCTGACTAAGGGCAGAGCATGAGTGAAAGGAGGGGCAGAGGCTAGACGGAGAGACCATGTGGGTTGAAGGTCAGAAGGTCAAGCCCAGGCAAGGGCCGTTCTCAAAGAATCAAGAAGAACTTCAGCAGCAGAACGCGGGTGGCACCATCCTCCACCCCAGCTGGTCTTTCTTGTCTCCTTCCCATGTCCTTGGCCTAATTGGCCCCAAAAGGGAACTTTCCATGGGAGGGGCAGCAGACTTGGGGAAGAGGGTTTGGGCAAAGACCCCACCTTGAGTCTGAGCCTGGGGAGTGCCCACTACTGGGCAGCACATGCCCTGCTTGGTCACGTGTCCTCACACACCTTATCCCCTGGACTGTGTCTTCCTCCACGCCATATCCCAGAGCTGAATGCCAAGCACATGACAGCACACAGGAGGTGCTCAGCCTGAACCGACTGAGTGAACAAAGGATACCCAGTGGGCAGCTGGAAGTCTCTCTCTGGAGTTCAGGAGAGAGCTCTTGTCTGGTGAGAGAACAGTCATGAGCAAAGAACAGCAGTATCCTAAGCTTTCTGAGTACTGACCTTCTGGGAGCTTTATACAGATTATCTCAGTCAGTACTCATAACTACCTCAAAGGTAAGTACTGTTATCCCCTTCAGTTTCCAGGGAAGGAAACTGAGTCACAGAGAGGTTAGGCAACTCACCTCAGGTCACACAGTTAGGATGTGGGAGAGACAGGACTGGACCCAGACAGATCAGCCCTTCTTAATTGCCATGCTATGGAAACTGAGCCAAGAGTAAATGGAAGAGTGGGCAGAGGGAGAGAAGAAAAGGACCAAGGACAGAGCGCAGGCAACAGCCTCAGGAAAGAGTAGTCTGAGGCGAAGCCACCAGGGAGGAGGAAGGAGCAGAAGGAAGCCAGGAGCATTCCTTGCAAGGTGAGCTCTTAGCATGTGCTTGGGTCCATCAAGGAATGAATGGGTAAGCAAAGGCTGAGTAGACAGGAGAGATGCAGACACCACAAAGCAACCGCTGGAGAAAAGAAGACACGTGTGGTCGGTGGCGGCCACTTCATTTGGAATCGAGGAGCAACTGCCAGCTCTAGTCTGGCCCAGCCCATGGGGCCAGTACTTGGCCTGGGGATGACCAGCCAGGTAAGAGAAGGCCTCAACCTCCTCGGCATGGCTGCAAAAGCATCATTTTCTCTCCATCCTCTGGGACTCTTCCTCTGTGCCAAGTCCTTTTGAGTGTGGAAAGGATTTGCTCTCCAATGTCTAAAGCCACACTGCTAGATATTGCCCATTGACAACCAGAAGTCCTTTGATCGCCAAACTGGACACACAAGAGTGGCAACTCCATATTGTCTTTGATTTTGTTTTAAATAAGAAGAGCTCAGAATTGCATCCTTGACTGTATCCAAGTTACTTCTTTTCCCCATATATGGCTGGATCCACTGTTTGCCAGAACAAGCCATGTTTTCCTTATTAAGCAATATACAAAGTTTGCAAACAGAGATTGCTCACTGCCCCACATCACAATCCCAGCTGTCACAGCGGGAGCAAGGCCTGGCCAGGCTGCTAAGCATCAGAGGGTGCCGGCGGCAATGGGCACAGACCAGAATGCTGGACTGGTGGTCAGGAAGCCTGCCCCAGGCTGCCCACCCCGACTCTGATGCAGCCCTGGGCATCCACGATAGTAGTGCCTGCTGGATGTCAGGCTCAAAGAGACGTCATGTGGAATCCTCATCACTACCCTAAGGTGTGACGTATAATACTCCCCATCTTACAGATGAGCAGAGTGAGGCACAGAGAGGCCATGCAATCTGTTCATGTCATCCAGCTGGGATGGAGAGGTGGAAAGGGCCCCATCCTATCTGACCACCCAGTTCATATTTCCTTGTGTCTCCATGGGCCACCTCTCCTCTCTGTGCTTTGGTTTGCCTATCTGTAATCTGAGATATTGGGAAAACAATTTCTCAAGCTCCCTCCAAGTTTCACATCAACACTTATTCTGTTACAGGTCATCAGACCTTCCACTGGGCCCTTTGGTCAAGGTCTGGAATGTAATTACAGCACTTTGGGAGGCCAAGGCAGGAGGATCATTTGAGGTCAGCAGTTTGAGATCAGCCTGGGCAACACAGCAAGATCCCATCTCTACAAAGAATAAAAAGAATAGCAAGGCATGGTAGTATACACCTGTAGTCCCACCTACTTGAGAAGCTAAGGCAGGAGGATCACTTGAGCCCAGGAGTTTAAGGCTGCAGAGAGCTATGATCATACTGCACTCCAGCCTGGGTGAAAGTGAAAACCTGTTTTAAAAAAAAAGTCTAGAATACATAACAGGTGTGTGGAAACACAGACCATCTCTGCTCCAAACAGATTCCTGAGGCAACAGCCTGTGACCTATCTGAAATTCACAGAACCTCACTCCTCCCTGCTCAGTGCCCCTCTGCTCACAGGGCTTCCCCACCCCTTCAAAGCCTCCTCCTCTGGGAGGTCTTCTGCCCTCCATGGCCTGCACCATGTCCACGGTCTCCTGTCTGCACCTCACAAACCTGCCTTTGATTCCCAGGTTTCTGGCATTTAACACCGGGGACAGAGGGAAACCTCCATCCTCCTGAGTACATGGATGCACTGTGGTCTTAAACAGATGGGCATTTTCAGAAAATGCAAGACTGACTTTTCCAGGAGACCCACCACTCCTCAGAACCACCTAGGGTAGGTGGCTGGGAAAGCTTGTGGGCTGCGAGGCTCCAGCCCAGGCTTCTAGATGTGACTCTCCAGATCTTCTTCTAGATCTCTTCTAGGTGTGGGCCCTGAATCCACATGCTTAACCAGCACCCAGGATTTTACAGTGTCATCAGTGAGACCCACTGCCGTAGGATATTACTTGCTGGTTTCTCCCCTGACCCTCCCATCTCATCTTTGTTCCCACCTCCTGCCTCTATATACGTGAACCCAAACATGCAGCCTGTGGGAGTCCCACAAAATGCCACACACCTATGACTTTACCAGTTGCACTTTGCAGCACCTTTCACATTAATCTGACAATAATACACCTGCATTTCAAGCTGCTTTTCACACCCCCTAGGAATTACAGAATCTTAATTCACAGAAGGGTGAAAAGTAAGCTCACATCTTCCTGGGACCCACCTTCTGTCCACTGCATTCCAATGCAGGAGTTAATATCAACAGATGTTAACTAAACGAATGCATGAATGAATCCATAACCTTTAAGCAAGCCCAACTCAAGCAGTTGATTTATTTCACATTGGTAGAATTTTTAAAGATTAGCAAATGTTCCAAGAAATAACTATTGCCCTTGGATGGCAGAAGTGTTTTAATCCGTGATGACAGTTTGTCTTGTATCATAACCTGACATACCTTTTCCAACCAGGCGCTGACTGAGAGCCGTGGTTTTCTGAAGATGCCGCATCGCATGCTGCAACCAGATACCCTTGACCTGCTACAATTCAGAGCCACTTCTTGGAGCCCAGCCCTACACAGCCCATCACCACCCAGGATACTTCAGACACAGTGTCTTCTTTTATGTTTTAAATTAAAACAAAATGTTTATCGTTTTAATTCATAGCTTATATCTTGATAAAAATTTCAAATGATACAAAAGTCTAGGAAGTATAAACCATGAATCTTCCAACCCTGGAGTAAGTCCTATGGGCAAATGGGTGGCCTCCTGCCTTCTTCGAAAGAGATCACATGGCCTTCAACGTTCTGATGGCTCCTTTGGAGAAACGGAGGACTTGCAACTGGCACAATTCAGTTTCACCAGCAATTATGGAGAACCCGGGGTCCCCAGGTGCTGGGCAGCCCTCCACCCCACTCCCCTCAACACCAGAACATCTCTGCCTGGCTCCCCACAGTCAGCCCAGTTAGGCTAGCTATCATCAAAAAGACAAAAGATAACAAGCGTTAGTGAGGATGTGGAGAAGGGGGCCTCGTATACTCTGTTGGCGGGAATGTAAATTAATATAACCATTATGGGTAACCCAAACCATCTCGTGTATGGGGCCTGATCACCTTTCTTCAATTTTACATCAAAAATAGCAACACACTTGTTGACTATTTGCATGTCTTCTTTTAAGAGATGTCTATTCTGGTCTTTTGGCCATTTTTAATCAGATGATTTGTTGTGTTTTTTTATTTGTTTGTTTGCTGTTGAGTTGCTTGAGTTCCTTGTGTATTCTGGGTATTAATTCCTTATCAGATGAATAGCTTGCAGATATTTTCTCCCATGTTGCTGTCTCTTCACTCTGTTGAGTGTCTCCTTTGCTGTGCAGAAGCCTTTTCACTTGATGTCATCTGATTTGCCTATTTTTGCTATGGTTGCCTGTGTTTTTGAGGTCTCCTCCATAGGGCCAATGGGTATATGAAAAAATGCTCGGTATCACTAATCATCGGGGGAATGAAAGTCAAAACCACAGTGAAATATACCTCACCCCAGTCAGACTATCTATTACCAAAAAGACAAAAGATAACAAGCATTAGTGAGGATGTGGAGGAAGGAAGCCTCCTGTACACTGTTGGTGGGAATGTAAATTAATGCAGTCATTATGGACAACAGTATGGAAGTTCCTTGAAAAACTAAAAATACAACTACCATATGATCCAGCAATCCCACTACTGGGGATGTATCCAAAGGGAAAGGAAATCAGTGTGTCTAATAGATACCTGCACCACATGTTTATTGCAGCACTATTCACAATAGCCAAGACATGGAGTCAACTTGAATGTCTATCGATGGATGAATGGACAGAGAAAATGTGGCATATATACACAATGGAATACTCGTGAAAGACAACAAAATACTGTCATTTGTAGCAACACGGATGAGCTTGGAGGACCTTGTATTAAGTGAAATAAACCAGGCACCGAAAGATAAATACTGCACGTTCTCATTCATATACGGAAGCTAAAAAAATTGATCTCATAAAAGTAGAGAGTAGAATAGTGGTTACTAGAGGCGGGTGAGGGGGATAGCCAGAGGTTGGGTACATCTGGACAGAAGGACTAAGTTCTAGTGTTCTACAGCACTGTAGGCTGGCTTTCACTAACAATGTATTGTATATTTTCAAATAGCTAGAAGAGTGGATTTTGAATGTTGCCAATGAAAAGCAATGATAAGTGCTGGATGTCATGAACATTCTAATCACCCTGATTTGATCATTACACATTGTATGCATATATCAAAATATCATATTATACCCCATAAATACGAGGGGGGACCCAAAAAACCCAGAATTTATTTATAAAAAATTGTGTATTTATTCTTACATGTTTAAACTTCAGTCATCTTCAAAGTACTCTCCATTCGATGCAATACGCCTATTGAGATGCTTTTTCCATTTCTCAAAACAGTTTTTGAGCTTGTCAATTTTGATATCTTGTAGTGCTTCTGCCTCTTTTTTTGCTTGTTTCACCTCTTCCACATCGAAACATTTCCCTTTGAGGACTTTTTTCATCCGAAGAAACAAACAAAAAAAAGTCACTCGGGGCAAGATGGGGTAAATAGGAAGGGTGGGGCAGGTGCACTCATACATCACCCAGCATGAAATGAGCAAACGTGTTGAAAGAATCTCCAAAAAAACTCACTGAAGCCAAACGCAGGCTTTCACAACAATGCTAGCTGGTACACTGATGCCAATGGATTCCTAGAACACTCACCTAGTGAGGGAAGCCTGTATGACAAGGGGCCCACCCTCCAAAAGATAATTCCAGGTTTTTAGTGGTCCCCCTCGTATGTAAAAGTGTTATGTGTCAACTAAAAATAATAACAAAAGGAAAAAACTTGTAAAAAAAAAAAAATAATAGCTCGATACTGGTGGGAGTGCCCATTCCCAGAGGGAGTTCTTCCCTCCCTCCTAGATCCAGCCCCTACCTGCTTTTCCAGGCATCGTCCTCCATTTCACTGCTGCACATCCTCTGAAGCGTCTTGTTCCTTCTACAAGCTCTGATTTTCCTGTGTTCTTAAAGTTGTTCAAGACTGTCCCCCTAGAAGTCGCTACCCCAACTTGGCAGGACCAAATCTCCTTTTCACATTTCGTGACTCAACCCACAGGTCATCTCCTCCATGAAGCCTTGCCTGATGCTCCCAGCTGGAAGCAACAATGGATTGCTGAGCAAACTTGACTGGAAGCCAAGGATCCTGAGACAGCTGTACTCTCTCACCTGCCCCTATTCTTGTACCTGGCCAATTCCAGAGCTGTGGCTGGTGCCCCAACATACGGCTCAGGACCAAGATTATTGATCGCTCTACAGCTCCCCCTGCAGGCTGGGTCCTCACTGTCAGAGTGGACCTTCCCAGCCAGGTAGGTAAAGACAAAATGTGTCTAAAATCTTAGGTCCAGCCAAGGGACCCAACAGAACGTGCTTTCCAGGCATCACGTGTCTTATCATAACCAATTTTTGAATCTCTGGACAGCAAATAGATGCATTGAGCCTCCTTCTCTACCAAAAGCTGGAGCCAAGACCACATTGTCCATAGATTGGCAAGGAATAGGGGCTGAAAGTGGGGGCAGTCAAGCTGGCCAACACCCTGTAAGGTCCTAGAACACCACCCACACCTAAATAGCTGAAATTGGATTTGGCATGAACTGAATTTCAGCTTGTACTTTAAAGTTGTAGTCCCCCAAGGGACTCGGGCACAATTGGGCAACCCACAGGCTGATGGTCAGAACATAATCCCTGAGAGAAATGAATCTGTCACACAATCCAGTCAGGAGGCAGAGTTTAGGGGCTGGGACCTCTCTTCTCCCATCAACCAATGCCCAGGGTCAGCTGATGTCCATGAGGTAAGCCTGACCCCACTCAGCAAAGTTGATCTTTCAGGGGCAAGTCCCACCTTGCCCCTCTTGTTCTTCCCTCCTCTTCCTGCAGCCCCCTCCATCCTAACTTCAAGCCAGAGGTGTACAAAGCCCCTACTACACACACATGTGCACATACACCTCACGGATAGACATAGGTGAGCTGTGGCTGTTTCCTGGGCAGGAGTGCACTTTGCCCAGGCAGGGCTGGTCCAGGGCAACCCTAAGGGTGACAACATATGGGGAGGAGCCAGAGATAGGCAGGCACCTATAAACAGAAGTAGGCAGGTGATTCCCACTCCTCTGTCCAGACCTCTCCGGTGAGCTCCTCCACACCTCCTCCTGGATGACACAAGGTAACCTCAGAACAGCTCCCCGCAAACGAACTCACCTCCTCCCATCCACACCTACTCCTCCACCTGCAACCCCAAGCTCCAGGAAGTTTCTGCCACCACACAGGCCCCCTCCTTCTCCCTCAGCATCCAGTCCATCGACAAGTCCTGCCCGTCCCACCCTGGTTCCCTCCACCACACTGCCAGGGCTACCTCCAGGATAACCACAAGAGCTTCCACACTGGTCCCACCTTCCAGACCCTTCTCCGTCCACCTGCAACCAGGGCAATCTTCTGGTTTTTACATTTTATTTGTTTGTTTGTAGAGACTGGGTCTCCTTCTGTTGCTCCAGGCTGGAGTGCAATGGTGCAATCATAGCTCACTGCAGCCTCAAATTCCTAGGCTCAAGCGATGCTCCTGCCTCAGTCTCCCAAGTAGCTGGGACTGCAGACACACACCACCACATTTGACTATTCTTTCCTTTTTTGGAGAGACAGGGTCTTGCTATGTCATCCAGGCTAGTCTCAAAATCCTGGGCTCAAGAGATCCTCCCACCTTGGCCTTCCAAAATACTAGAATTATGGACATGTGCCACCATGCCTGGCTGCGATCTTCTGTGTTTTTTTTTTTGGTTTGTTTGTTTGTTTTTTTAGTTGGAGTCTCACTCTGTTGCCCAGACTGGAGTACAGTGGTCAGCTGCTCCTGGCCACCGCAGCCTCGACCTGCTGGGCTCCGGCGATCCTTCCGCCTCAGCCTTCCAAGTGGCTGGAACTACAGGCGCGCGCTACCACGCCCGGCTAATTTTTTTATTTATTGTAGAGATGTGGTCTCGCCAAGTTGCCGAGGTGGTTCTCGAACCCGCGGGCTCAGGCAATCCACTCACCTCAGCCTCCCAAAGCGCGGGATTACAGGCTGAGCCACCGAGCCCAGCTCGCGATCTTCTTAAAATGCCAACTTGACATGCCGTGCCCACACCCAAAGCCCTCTCCAGGTAAAATCCTCTTTGGGGTTCGCAGGGACTGCAGCTCCAGCCCTTCCTGCCTGCTCCACCCCAGCTCTCCCTGCGGCTCCCCATACTCCCTACTCCCCCCATTCCCATGCCACCCTTCTGTGCACTGCCCCTCATCACCGGGCCTCTCACATGCTCTTCCCCTACCACGATCACTCTTCCTGGCCCTTAGCCTGACCACAGTCTCCATCCTTCAGAGCTGCCTTCCTGCAGGAAGCCTCCCCAGCCACCCCATGCCTGGAAGACAGCAGGAATCTCCATGGGGGCTGAACAAGTGAAGGGGTAGCTGAGAGAGAGGAAGAGAAGGTGGACGAGCAGTGTGAGGGCCAAAACCGGTCTCCTGTGTGTAGGAGCTGGCCCTCAATGGACCTGGGCATTGCTCTTGGGGACGTCATTGGGGTAGACGTCTGTCCCCTCTGGAGATGCACCACCACAGGCCAGTGCAACAAGGGGACAGGAACGTTCTCTAGAGTGAGGAACACAAAGTCTCCCCGAGCTGCTCACCTCCCTGTCCAAACCGCAAGGAAAATCTCCCTCGCGGAGGGTAGTCCTTCTCCAAGCCCTCCTATGAGAGAAGAGGCTGCACCCTCACAATACGGCCTTGCCCCCAGTGAAGCTCTGCCATGGTGGTGTGTACCCAAATCCCAGCCCAACCAGACCTGGCCTCTGGGCCTGCCCCCAAAGCCTTATGCTCTGGATTTCTGGACTTCCCCAGCTCCCTCTGGTCCCACTCAAATTCTTCAGGTCTGACTGTTTCCTGAGTCTGTCAGGATACAAGTCAGGGAATGGGGTAGGGGGTGGGGTAACACACAAGTCACAGACTCAATCCACAGCCCTACCAAACCCCAGGACCCTACCTCAGAGCTGCCACACTGTGGGGTCTTCTCACGACTCAGGGCTGCCTCTCCCCAGCCAGAGACCTGGGGTGGGGGGAGTCTGGAGGGAAACCTCGGCCCAACAGTTAAGAGGAAAAGTGCCAGCTCCACTTGCCACAGTGTTATTAAAAGTCAACTGTCTCCCAGGGTGGTGGTTATATGGTGTTTGCTTTATAATAATTTGTTAAACTGAATGTTTTCTGTATGTGTTGCATTTCACAATTTTGAAAAGGTTTTTGAAAAAGGCAACTGTCTTCATGGAATGTAAACCTTTGTGAATGTCAAAACCCAGGCCAGTACCAGAACTACCAATCAGAATTCAGACGCTAATGGGGCCGGGCGTGTGCAGAGCCACCCCAGAGAGCCACACTGCTCCTGGGGCTTGCTACTAGGGGCCAGTACTAATGGGGGAGAAGGTTGTGCTGACTCCAGTTAAGTGACTCTGTGCTGGAAAAGTGGAGAAATTTGGGAGGGTGGGCACACACTGCTCTCTGGACTATTCTATCTCTCACACCACGCCTCTCTCCATCATCCATGTGGCCTTTGGACCCCAGAGGCCCATGGCACCCAGGCAGCAAAGTTAGGAATGAACTAGGGTCTGAGGCCTCCCTTCTGAAAGAAAGAAACAAAACTGCACAGAAAGCCAGCAGTTCACAATGGTCATGGACACACACAAAAAGGCTCAGCCTCACTATTCAAAGAAAGGCAAATCAGGGTAGGCATGGCGGGTCACACCTATAATCCCAGCATTTTGGGAGGCTGAAGCAGGAGAATCATTTTATACCAGATGTTAAAAACCCGCCTGTGCAAGGTTGTTTGACTGTCTCTACCAAAAAAAAAAAAAAGTTTTTTTCAGTTAGATTTTTGAAAAACAAAGGGCCAGGCACAGTGGCTCATGCTTGTAATCCCAGCACTTTGGGAGGCAGAGGCAAGAGGAGTCCCTGAGCCCAGGTGTCAAGACCAGCCTAGGCAACTTAGCAATACCTTGTCTCTAAAATAAATAAATAAACAATTAGCCAGGCATAGTTCCAGCTACCTCAGTTCCAGGCTGAGGCAGAAGGTAGCTGTGACCATGCCACTGCATTCCAGCCTGGATGACAGAGTGAGACTCTGACTCCAAAAAAAATTTTTAAAAACAAAGAAAGGCAAATCAAAGTAACAATAAGACACTATTTCCACCCAACTAACTAAAATTAACAATTAAAAGGGGCAGTAAAGACAGAAGCAGGCATGGAGAAAAGCCTTCTCATAAGCCAAGGAGCCGAGTAGACACTGGCGCACACCTCTGGAGGGCAATCTGATACTACCCACCAATATCTTAGCTTTGCATGCCCATCCAACAATTCTACTTCAAGGAAATACCTAAGGAGACAAAAGGACAGGTTTGCAAAAACCATAGATACGCTGATATTTAGAGTAGCACTCTTTATAATAACAAAAAATTGAAAGCATCCTAAATTTTCATTAATAAGAGACTGAATATGTAAGATATGGTATAATAGAACACTATGCTGTTTATTCAAAAGAAAGTTATAGCTCCTTATTGAAAGGTGTCCAAGATTTAGTGTTGAAGGAAAAAGACCAGTTATAGAATAGTATGATATGATCTTATGTGTCGTATGTCGCAAAGTGTATGTGTTTACACATGTGAGTTTCAGCATATGCATGCATATCATTCATAGAGGCAAACCTACTGGGAAGGAAAAATTACTTAAGAGGAGTGATGAAGGGGAGTCTTATGAGGGAGGTTCACTTGCCCGGGATTGTTTTAATTTTTTATAATGATCATGTACTATGGAAGAAGTGATAAAGACAAACCATTAAAATAAAGCACCAGGTACAAAAAAGGGCGGGAGGGCTAAATCCATAAGGAAAGGAAAAACATAAGAGAACACAATAGCAGCAAAATTTTGGAAACTGGAAAGCAGATGGATGAGAACTGACTTAACAGACCTAAGGAAACTAAATCCTAAGTCAGCAGTGAAGAAAGCCAAAAAGCCACCTGATGTTCACCATAGAATTATACAAAGCCTTAGGAATTAGAGGCACCAAGAGACCTGCAGGAGGAGGGGCTGAGAGCAAGAGGGTCAGCCAGAAGCTCTTATAGTCAGCTTTTAGAGGTACAGATATCCTCTCCAACTCCCTGCAGCCAGGTGTCTCCCCACCTCCCCGCTGCCAGAAGACTGGAGGATTATTTTCTGTGAGGAGATAAGCAGAGAGACGATGGTTTTGGGGACAGCAAGTACAGTTGAGAACTGGGGCGCCATACCAAAAGCAGAGGAATCAAGTGAAACTTTGTCTTCTGGACCTGTTAAGAACCCCTTGTCTTTTTCCTCTATCAGATTTTCATAATGCTGGTGACTGGGTGGATGAGCTGCAGAATGGGAGGAGGCTTCTCTGGGTCATCTAGCCAGCCCTAGAAAAGAGTCAGAAGTCCTCCCAGGAAGATTTCTGTTCTATGAGCAGCATACATACACACAGCTCCAACCAGTTTTTTTAGTGAATATGAATGGGCGGGCAAGAAATACCAGACATTAGAGGAAAGTATCTAATATGAAAGATAGCGGACAAAATAAAAGAATAAAAAGGTTACCTGGAGGAAAGAAACCATGCAAAGAGAGGAAAGCTTTAAAGAATAACAGTAAATGCAATAAAAAATGATATCCCTTCCTTGAAACAAGATAGGATAGTACAAGCCAACAGCAATATGTAGAGAGCCAAAAAGAGTTCTTGGAACTTAAAAATATAATAACAGGCCGGGCTTGGTGACTCAGCCTATAATCCCAGTACTTTAGGAAGCCGAGGCAAGTGCATTGCCTGAACCGGTGGATTCAAAACCAGCCTGGGCAACTTGGTGAGATCTTGTCTCTACAATAAATTTTTTAAAAAATTAGCCAGGCGTGGTAGTGTGCGCCTGTAGTTCTGGCTACTTGGAAGGCTGAGGTGGAAGGATTGCTGGAGCCCAGCAGGTCAATACTGGGGTGGCCATGTGTGTGCCACTGCACACGCAGTGATGAAGTGAGACTCCAACTCAAAAAAAAATTATATATTGTATATATAATAACAGAAATGAAAACTCAGTAGAAGAGATAAATGACAATTGAGAAACATTTCCAGAAGGAGCCATAAAAAGAAAATTAGATGACCAAGCCAAGAGGTCCAACATCCAAATAATCAGATACATTATCTATTAACATAACAATTCTTAATAACAACATCTCAGTGCCATACAACAGTAAGCACATGTTGCACATGCATCTGAGTGGTTGCTGATCTTGGCTGTTCCACCTGTCTCAGACCCTCCTAGACTGACATGGGCATGCTCTTATTGTGGCAGTGGTGGCAGGGAAAAACAAGAAAGTTTAGTCACACAAGTGGCTTTCAGTCCTCTGCTAGCATCATGATTACCAACACATCCCATTGGTCCAAAGCAAGACATATGACCGAGCCCAAACTCAGAGTAGGAGGGGACCACAGAGTTACATGGCAAAGGACACAGACACAAAGAACAGGCTGTCTTTGCAATCTACTGCATCAGAGCTCAAAGACGGGGAAAGAAAACAGAAAAGATAGGAAGATAATTTGGAGGATAGTTCTCTGAGTGAGGTAGCAAGGAAAGAAAATAGAACCATACCAAAAACATGTCAGATAGCTTCAGAACACTGGGAACAAAAAAAAAAAGTTCCTAAAGCCTTTAGAGAGAAAATAACAGGTTCCACACAAAAGAGCAAGAATAAAAGTGACAGAATGTCCAATAGCCACATTAGAAGCTAAAAGGCAATAGACAAAGCCTTCAAAATTGTTAAGAAAAATTACCTCCAACTTGGAAATTTATACCCAGCCAAACTGTCAAATTAAGTGTAATGGGAAAATAAAGAATTTATAATATGTACATGGTTTTAAAAACATTACCTCCAGTCAATCCCCTTGGGTCCCCTCCCACTATGGGAGCTTTTCTGTCCACTCAATAAATCCTGCTTTAGCCAGGCTCAGTGGCTCAGCCTGTAATCCCGTGCCTTTGGGAGGCTGAGGTGAGTGGATTGCCTGAGCCCGTGGGTTCGAGACCCGCCTGGGCAAGCGAGACCTCATCTCTACAATAAATCAAAAAATCAGCCAGGCATGGTAGCG